>CABFOQ010001887.1:4456-19878 GCA_900660455.1 Gephyroberyx darwinii | reverse complement strand
CATGTGTTTTCCGTGGGTGTTTGATAACGGAAGTGTTCATGTACAAATATATTTGAATTGGATTTACACTCGAGTTTCTTTCCAGGCTGTGGTAGTGCATAGTTAATGTGCGTCGATCGTTACCAACGCAGGGCCCCAATTCAGACCTTGACATGAGATGATTTTTTACGCTGCGTCTCTACTCCCCGACCCCCGGAAGATACACAGCCTCCTGCGAGACATACTTAAAGTCATGAATATGTAAATCAAGGCGTATCCACCTTCACATTGTGATACACGTTATGATTCTGACGTCCATTGGTACGCATCTTTTGTGACGCACCGGAAACCTTGCAACATGTCTAGCGTCTATGAGTTTCCTGGTTCCTGATACTGTAAAATAAGAAATATGCATACTAAGAAATGCCAAATACCTCACATAGGGTGTAAATCATTGTCAAAAAAAATTAGTGTCTCAATAGTAATTGAACTCATTAAATCATTGCAATTTTATATTCTGGATATACTCTCTATCCAGATATGCAAAATAGAAACACATATCGTTAATTATTTATATAGAATTACAAACAGTAAAATATGTAATACAATATTTATAATGAGATACATCATCAGTTGACCTGGCCTCCATGCTCTATTCCCTCTAAACATCACATCTCAACAACTCAGTTAGTTCTAGTTATCGTAGAAAATACCAACTGTGGAGTCAAATCAAAACGGCATTGCATTGGCTCATTTTCACTGCATATCTGAGCTATCTCAATTTTACACATCTCTGACAACTAATCAGGTTATTGTCTAGCACATACTGTTGCAAATGTATGCAATTTTGGAGCTTAGAAACATAACTTTCGCTTCTGTTCTCATAACAGACCAACTGGAGTCAGCCATCATCTTGATGACCAGTGCTTGTGGAAAACATTTTTTTCTTGTGAGAGGAAGCCTTAGGCTGGGGATTTAATTTCAGCCAATTAAAAAACAGCTTTGAGGTAAATAAAATCAGGTTGGTGTTTGAGTGGCTAAAGCACTAAAACACATACCCGGAGAGGAGTTGCCAGGTTTGCTCTAAAGAAGTTATTGTGTCCCAAATTGCCACGATTTTCCCAATTTTCCCACCGTACCGCCGGGAAGGACAAAGAAGCCAATGTTTTAAATAAACTCATGAAGTGAAGAGTCAAAATCCTCAGTGCAAACATTAAACAGAAAAAGGAACAGCTGACACGTGGATCTCAATTGATTTATGCAGTCTGAATTGGGTCCAATGTGCATTACATATTGCTTTTGGAGTATTCAACAACATTTTTCTCATGAGCAATTCCTTATGTCATGGGTTCTTAACCTGGGGGTCACAAGGGGGTTGCGGGAAGGGTGCTAAACGTATTTTCTTTGTCAATATATACATATATATAGATTTTTTTTTTATTGTGTGTGTGTATAGACACACACTAGAAACAAATTTCCTCTAAGGAGGACAATAAATAATCTATCTACCTATCTCTATTGTAATATTTTGAACCTTGACCTCAATCGCTACGCATCAACCGTGCTGCGTGCTGTGTGCTGGAAGCTGATATCGCAATGTGAGTCAGAGTGTCAGAGTGAGAGCTTGACTGAGTGCATGAGTTTGACAGGAGATCGGGAGGATCGAGTCGGACTGTGGAGCAGAGCGAGCGAGCAGGACCAACAGCAGCGACCGTCCGGCAAGACCATGTCGAATTATTCTGCTGTGGTGCAAATAAAGCGGCCCAAGTTGGCCCATTAACTCTGCCCTCCTGCCTTGTCTCTGTCTGTCACAGCCCCAGGTGTAGCGAGCTTGCTACAGATGGCTATGAGAAATGCTTAAAAAAAAATAAGAAATGCTCTCATCGAATTGATGTCAAGTTTCTTTCTTTCTCTTTTGACGATTTTTGCTTTTTTACAGCATTTTTTTGTCTGGTTACCCACAAGCAAAGAAGTATCTCCAATATTTTGCCCCCTGTGGAATGTTTAATCTGAAAGAAAAAGTTTTACTGTGTGTTTTTCATCCTTTGCAACCTTCTCTTTACAGGTACGAGAATATCATCCAGCTATGGACTGGCTGTCCTCCTGGCTTGTGCTTTGGTGAGGGATGCCTTGTTATAATTTGAAGAACTGACACGATTTGCACCCAAATCACTCTCTCTCTCTCTCTCTCTCCCTCTCTCTCTCTCTCTCTCTTTCTCTTGCTCTCAAAGCAAACAAGAAAATTGCCTGATTTGTTTGTTTCCCCCACCAAATGGACAGCACAGTTGGCTCTCATTTCCCAGCCTCTACTATTCTCGCACCCAGCACATTCTTATTAGCCACTGTAAACACCAGTCACCTTTAAACCCTGATGGATTACCTGTTGTACAGATGTCTGCCCGACAAAATCTGACATCCGATGTCTCCCGATCCGGAAAATTGACTCTCTAATCTTGTTGGATAACTCTCGCGGAAGAATGACTTTCTCTTGCTTTTGCAGTTCCGGTTCATGTGTTCATCGCTCAAACGTGACAAAGAAAAAAAAGAAGAATCTATATTTGTGTAATATATATGATTATAGATATATATCTGTTTTATTTGAAACACCTGCAATTACTGTATGTACACTATACATAACCAACACTCATCGCATTTGTCATGGAATTTCATTGTGCAAAGGCCCTCTAAAAGAATAAGACCCAGCAAAAGAAATCAAAGGATGTGTATTATTTAGATTGCTAGTGGTAGCCTTCAGGTGAAGGACCATAAGTCTGTTTTGAAATTTTTGTTTCAGTTTTATAGTCAATCCAAATGATCTGAAATGTAAATCTAAGTACACAACCATCTCTTTAGTGACACATATACATCTGGACTTGGTTCCTGGTCTGAAGGCTTAAACGAGAGCAACATTACTACATTATTTGATCAGCTATATATGACCACATTTTTTTTTTTTTGGTGTTCAGTTGTTGAATTTACTTTAATTGTAATGTGCAACCTTTGGTGTGAAGAAAATATTGTCCTTTGCCACAGTCACGTTGCATCCTCAAAAGGGAATAAAAGGATGTCACACTATACGAGTCAGTCATTTAAAGTGCTGATATGTGACCAGTAGACCATTTCTATTGACCTGCACTAACAATACCGACAGCACCGTTTAGAAATGGCATGCTTCAGTTGCTGTGCAATTCCCTCATATATCTCATTATTACGACAAATGAGTGAGCATTTATACATATTGGATTATTGCTTGTTTGCATCATCTCAATGCCAACACCTGTGCGCATGCTGGTGCTGGCACTAAGATAATGCAACATCACACACACACATTGGATAAGAAAGATATACAATTTGGTGGTTGGATGGCGAAGTGAGATGCAATGCGACCTGAAGTATAGATTTCCTTATTATTAACATGTTATAACCATGTTTGGGATGGGGAGGTTAGTTTTTGTTGAATTGCTAAATCTCACTGTAGTGTACTTTCAGCTTATTTTCAGATGATATCCTATATCAGTAGAGATTCTTATTCATGCAGAGCATTTATAAACGCAACGCTTTGACAATCTGACGCAAACAAAGGTGTTTGGTTTTCATAATGCAACAACAACTCTATTTATAGCCACGGCCATATGCCATCCAAATTGTATGGGATTCTTTCATTGTTATTAACGTTTGAGCTGAGGGGAAATTGTGTCCTATTGATCATACATGATTCAAATTTAAATGTTTATGTACAATTAAGTAGTTTGGGTTATTTTCTCTAGTTCAAGAAAGTATCCACATGAAAGTATTATCCATAATAGGTATCACACAACCAAAGAGAGTGGCAATTGCCATGCAATGATCTATCATAATAGCTGAGATAAAAATGCCATTTCTGTGGACACTGACTGCTTAGCGCATAATATTTTTCCTTTTTGGCCTTGGTTGATGCCCCAAATTTACACATGTAAAACAAAAAGCATGATCAATCTAGTTTTCCCTCATATGTTGGAAGGTATCTTTGAACATACAAATCAAATGTAATTACCATGATGTGTGTGGTTTCAAAAGCTCACTTTCTCCCCAAGCTGTCATTTGGTTTTGCAGACAAAGCAAAAAAAAGTATTCCCCTGTATAGTGTACTGCAAGGAACTCCCAAGGAACTGCGGAGGGATGTAAAACTTGTTGATTCAGCAGCAAGGTTCAAAGGCTGACGGAGCATGTCATGCTTAGGGATCGAACTAGAGACATCTACAGATCAGCAGCTCCCTGCCTATGTACAAGATGTGTGGGCGATAGGGGACAACCCTGCCTAATCCCTCTAGTTCACCCCGTAGTTCAAACGGCTCCAGGGTGTACTTGGACAGTTAATCTAGCATAACTATCATCTCTGCCACTCCCCTGTGACTGGAAATCAATTGCTACGCCTTGGAATTTGACATAAGATGATTCAGAATCTTTAGTTTTGAAGAAAAGGGATGCTTATTTTGAGATCTTAAAAAAAAACTCCATGTGGATTGATTCTAGTGAAAAAAGTGCTTAAGTCGGACATACTTGGGAATGGAGTGCGTGTGCACAGTTCTAATGAATGCCTTGAGTTTGTTCAATCCTCATGTAAAAAGTTAAAGATCTGTACAAATTGTAAATGAAATAATTAGCATGTTAACAGTTTTTGTTTTTTTTAAAATAATCCACATTTAAAAAGGCAGAAGCCAGTGATGTTCTGTACTTGTAACAATAGTGTCATGTACTCATGTCCAAGTGTTAAGAAGTTCAAAGTGGGTTTCCATCTTCAAAATGAAATGAATTTTACTGGACAAAAAAACCCTCTCTACTTTATGGGTCATTCGCCCCTACTTCTAGGGGTGGCACTCACTTACAATGCACTGGATCATCGGCAAGAAGGGATCGGAGTGACAACTGATTTGACATCTTCCCACACTCCCACAGTTTGGAGTGTGGGAAAAAGGACGCATTACAAATCTTGAGTCACAAGTTTGGGTTTTGATGGGGGACTGAATTGCTTGCGGGCAATAAGGTCTCTGCTACCAAAGAAAAGAATGATAAACAGTTCACAATGACTTTTAGAGCAGCGGCGCTATCAGCTCCTTCCATTATTTCAGAGACATCAACATGGGCATTTTTGTGTTCTGTTTTCTATGCCATTCCGTTCATCCGCAATAGATGTATTTGTTTCCTCTAATGCATTTCATCTCGATGCGGTCCTGTCTGTTTGTTGAGCCGTCAAAAAATTGGATGAATTACACTTCTCTTTTATTTGGTACTGTGTGAGGCTTCTGTACTGGAACATTGCAACAGTTTGTATTATAATGACAATATCAGAATAATATTTAAATAAACCATTTTCACAGACGAAATTCAAACACCGAAGGGTTCCATCTGTTTGCTTGGTAACATACTGTGCTTTATAGTGAGTGGACTGGAGAGAGAGCGCTGACGATGCCAAAAAACTTTTGTGTGAGCTAAATCACTTTTCAGTGTGTCTTACTCAAATCAGTCAGATTTTCATTACAATTACATTACATTCAAATACTTGAAAACTTACTAAATAGAGTTAAATGGCCATCACATCAAATCAAATTCATTTTTAACAGCAATACTTTCCTGGACATGGAGCAGTCCAAACCCTAGATAGCTGTATTCTATGGTGTTTGAGTTCTGGGATGAAATTAACATTTTACAGGCTGTACCACAAATTGGTATCACTGCAGGTACCTTCTGATTTTGCCATTCAGCCTTCATCAACGTAAACCTTGGCAACAGGAAACTTCCTCTGTTGGGGGAAAAAAAAACAGGCCTGTCACATCTCATCATCCAATCATCTGAAAGACAGGATAGAGGAAATAGAAAATAAAACACACTGAAATGAATTTGGCAACTGTGGCTCAGCTAATCAGGCTTGCTTAATCAAAACGTTCAGAATGCAGTGAAGGAGATGCAGCGAAAAAGAGTGAAGGTGAGAGAGAAATTATCCCCATGGCTCCATGTTTGCTAATTTTGCAAGCAACGAGACAGTTATTCATGTAGAAGAGAAAGAGAAAACTGCCGACCTGCCTCTGGCACTCAAAAGGGTTTTTAGTCCCACCATAGGTCTACAAAGAAACATGGATGATGAAATTACTATTTATTAATCTATTAAGAGTTAAGAAAATATTTTGTATTACAGCCGCGGGATTCCTTTATGGAGGTGGAAAGACATTATCGTGAGGTATTTGAAATTCACATTTTCATATCCTCATGAATATATCCATATACCGAGAGAATCGATGGTGGGCTGACTCCTGCTGTGGCTCCAACCCTCAAACAAACCCCCCCACAGGTAGCACTGCTTGGTGGACAGAAACCGTGTCTATGTGGTGGTGAATAAGCACACTTATTACTTACTCCTTGAGAATGATACTGCACAGGAAACCAAATGGAAAAGGAAATGTAGCCTGAAGGTTAGAGAAGCAGCCTTTTAACTGGAAGGTTGCTGGTTCATCACTGTGTTGCACAAAATCACCGTGAAGGTGATTTTGTCCCAACTGCACCAGTGGAGCTGCTCAGTGGCCACCGGTGGAAGATTGTGGTTGTACTGGGGAGCTCCCAGTGTGAACATGTTTAACTCTATGAATGTGAAGCATAAGTGTCCTCAGCCGGCCTTTCCTGGATACAAAAAATAGGTTAAAACAAAATATGCCTTCTGTCCTTGGCCCTGCATCGGAAACTCCTTCTGTTCTGGTTAATTTAGAGATCCTAGAAATGAATATAAATGGTATGCATGCTCTCACACATGCTGACCGGTACCTTCGACTTAACAGGATGAAGGGTCCTTCGATACTGGCTTAGTGGTACTACAGGGAGCTGGTGGCTGGCAAAGTGCTATCAAGACATTTCGTTCAAAGACTGTTTAACAAAGGCAAAGCAATTGAAGGGCATTTAACTTTTCTGAAGTTTCTCTCGGTTGGTTGCCTGTGTGTGTGTGTGTTTGTGTGTGTATATATACACCCACAGAATGTCCTGCATTATTTATTTGCACTCATTAAAAGTAATCAATTGAAACTGGCATTGATGTAAGGGTCTTTATTGGGCTTTCAGGAATCCATCACTCTAATGTACCGTGTGGTTTTCTAACCCTGCATGATTGTTTTATTCCACGCAACGCCCGAAGGAATGGGAATGTGTTTAAGCATACCCATCAATGCTAAGCATCCTGCACAGCTCTGGGATTCAAGAACCCAAAAGGCTTTGGAAGAAAATCATATTGGCATATCTGCCTGAAAATACACACTTATATAATATTATAGCTGTCAATGATAGACAACAGTGTCACCTCAAAACTGTGCGGATAAAAGCTTTGGGTAAACAAGGTATCACGCTGCTAGATTTAACATGAGAGGCCGATGAAGCAGCAACGGAGGCAGATATGGGATTGTGATGTATTGCTATAAACGAGTGGGTGGGTTGATTACAAAAGAGAGCCCAAGAGAATTGAGTGTTCAGTGTGTTGACAGGAAATGTGAACGCCTGCCTCTTTCAACTATAGAGCCAAGGATAGGCATTCACATTATACCTTGTTTGTTCTAAGCAGGACAAAAACACCAATGCTGCAGCTCTGGAGAGAGCCAGTGCCATGCAAAATCCCTCCTTTCTCCTTGAAATCCTTACAGGTTGCCATAGGGGGTCGGCTTAAGGACGCAAGCTGCATACTCAGGAGGATGAGAGAGTGACATCCCGCTGTCAGATCGATTCATGTTGTTTTTAGGGCTGAAAATAAATCAGTGCCATGAATCGTAAAATTGAATCCAGCCCCCCCTTCCCCAGTATGGTTGCATTACTGAACATAATTGCGCAGACACTTCACAGTTAAAGTTGGACTGAACGTTTCCCCCCCGAAATATGACAGGTAATGATATTTGGTGAGCGCACACAAAAGTTTGCTAGCAGGGCGTCCTCGGAGCTTGCCAGATGTGCTGATGTGTCTAGGAGCCTGTAGTGTTTTGTCTTTGTTGAACTGCCAAGTCTGAAATGCCTGCGGTAGTAACCTTTATAGTGAGTTACTGCTCCTGCTGCCGCTAGTTTTCACTGCCGTTGCATTGCAAGAAAGATTTTTTCTATCTCAAATTTCTCTACAATTGAAACTGCTTGTGGAAGCGTTTGGCTAGCAAACAGAAGATTCCTTTGTAGAAGATTCCTTCCCTCATTTCCTGATTAGGTAAGTTGTGTCATTTTACAACATTGTTTGATTTGGTTTTGCATAGTGTTTGTCCGATAGCTTTGTCATAAATAGGCTTAATCCTTTGTTGAAGATGTTAGCATTAGCATAGCAGGCCTTGCTAAGTGTAGGTTAGCTGTAATGTTAGTACTAACAAGTTTTCACTTGTTACTGTTTTAAATTCTGGGTCTACTCATCTCCAGAAGTTCTCTGATGATTCATCCATTGTGGGTTGCATCGAAGAGGACAATGAGGATGGGTACAGGAGTCTGGTGGAAAGGTTTGTCGGATGGTGTGACGACAACCACCTACAGCTCAATATCAGCAAGACAAGAGAGCTTGTGGTGGACTTCCGTCGGAACAAGAGGCGACCACCACCACCTGTTATCCTCCAGGGTATGGAGGTGGAGGTGGTGGAATCGTACAAGTTCCTGGGGGTGCACCTCAACAATAAACTGGACAACACTGATGCCCTTTACAGGAAAGATCAGAGCAGACTGTACTTTGTGAGGAGGCTCAGATCATTCAATGTGTGCAACAGGCTGCTCCATGTTCTACCAGACTGTCGTGGCCAGTGCACTCTTCTTTGCTGTGGTATGTTGGGGAGGTGGCATCAAGGCAAAGGATGTGAACAAGATCAATAAACTGGTCAAGAAAGCTGGCTCAGTTGTGGGAGAGAGCCTGGACAGCCTGGAGGAGGTGGCTGAGGGGAGGATGAGGTCTAAAATCAGATCCATCTTGGAGAACCCATCCCACCCCCTCTATGATGAGATGAACGGGCTGAGGAGCTCCTTCAGCTCTGTCTCATCCAACCTAAGAGCACAAGGGAGCGCTTCAAGCACTCTTTTGTGCCAACAGCCATCCAGCTATACAACTCCACCTCCAAACCCTGAGCCTGCTGCTTTCTTTTTGTACTACTTGTATAGTTTTTGCATATTTTTAGGATATTTTTGTATACAACCATTGTCCTTAAATTTGTTTATTGTATAGTGATGTGTACCTCTCTCTTGTTTTGTACTGTTTTGTACATTTTCCCCTTGGGGACAATAAAGAGCCATCTAAAATGATTCTTGATTCACATGATAATGAATCAATAAGGTCAACATGAATGGAAGCAAATCATAATGGCGTGCAAGATGATTTAATCAATGATTGGTTTAGTAGCAGAATGCCTATCTTGGGTTGATTTTGATTTCCCTTTTTAAACAATATATTCTAATTTGACGTTTCACAAGAAAAGAATGACAAACACTGAAAGGCTGATTGTGAAAAAACATCACTGACTGTACCCAGTGACAGTGATATAAGTCCATTAGCGGGCTAAGCTTGTTGCACAGTTGTGTCATACTCAAAATATGTCCCCTTTATAGAAAGATTTAGAGGCATTTAACTTTACTTGTGTTGCTGAACCTCCTTTGCCACAGGGACATCACTGCTGTTCATCTGCATGTTTCCTAAGCGTCGAAGAAGTCCACTTCCGTTTTCCTTTCGGCTCCCGCCCCGCTCCGCCATCATGAAGTCCTGAACAAAAAACGGATGAGAGACCAGTAAAATGGATAACCCACATTGGAGATGAAATCCACCGGCAACACTAACGCAATGACAGTACATAGTGGAGAAGGGAATAGACAAGTGGAAATTCATGATCCAGTTTTGTGTTGAAAACGTCTCGGGCAGTGCCTGGCGTAACGGTAGCATTCTTGGTAGCCACTGATTTTCTTTGGCAAGACAGGTCTGGCTGCTATCTCAGCTAGCTAGCCAAGTTAGCTGCCAGACGTCAGTCAGCTAGCTGGCAGTTTAATTGACTGACACCTAACTGATGCCATATCGTACTGACGTGCAAGCTACTCGATTCATTGGGGACAAGAAAATGTAAAGGACTTTCAGTAAAGGCAACGACAGGCAGAATGTGGTTCAGTCGTGTTGAATAGACACTAGTGACGAGGAAAGGAGAGTGAGACCAATATTTTCCATCCAGGCCAGTTAGCTAGCTCCCCAGCTAGCTACAGTGGATCCCAAAAGCCACGGTAAGACATGTCATAAATCATGCAATTTGCTAATGTAGTTGACTGGCTTTCCCAATATCTATCGGCAAGGAAAAGTAACCAGTTAATGTTAACAACTACCTAGTTTGCTGATATTAGAAATATTGACATTGACAATCAAGCTTGTTGCTGGCCTGCACCCTGAACGGGTGGCTGGCTGGCTGTCACAGCCTAGCCTGGAGTTGTTGTTGTCTACATACATGTCTTGCATTTCTTTGGTGAGCAAAGACAGCCTAATTGACCAGCCAAGTGCAAAACTCATTTGGCTTGCTGGTTGAGGAGATGCACACTACTCACTACACACTACTGATAACTATGCTCAGCAAAGGTGTAGCAACCTACTCAGCCAGCTCACCAGTAACAGATAAAATGAATATTGTGTGCATGACATAATGCTCAGGGTAGCTAAATTGCATCTACTTTACCTAGAGCATCTTGGATAAAACCATATAATGTGTTGCCATTTGCAGAGTGTCTCTAATGTGTGTTTAATGAATGAATGCTTGATACATTTGTTTAAGAACTGTCTTGACTCGGCTGCTACGTTTGAATAACTTCTCATTTTCAAAGGGAACCACACACTTCCTCAATGACAATGGTACAGTGGCCATAGGTAAATGTTTCCTTGAATGTGTATTTGTTTTTCAAAGTTCAGAGTTTTGGGATATTGACGAAAGGTTTAGGCCAAGTTGTTTAGAGTCATTATAACACTTGACCACTTTATAAATGTGAGGGATTTATTGCCAACGCTTAATTGGTAAGCACCGTTTAAATGCCACTAGGAAACAGTGGTGTGTGGTTGGGCTGAATCTTATGTCAGCGCATGTTTTGAAACAATCACACCAGAGACCAAGGCTGCACAATTCATCATAGAATTTGGCAATATTGAAACATTGAATTGAATTTAGAACACATTTTCTAGTTGAAATAGTAAAGAGGTTGATACAAGATGGCAGAAGCTCAATAATTGTGATAATTTCTAGCAAAAGAATGGGGATTATCATTTTAGCCATAATCATGCAGCCCTGGCAAAAACTGGTGTTCAAGATCTGAGTCAACAGCTATTGTGCTTTAATAGCAGTTCTGTGGTCCCAGTGTGATATTTCTAAGGGTATTGCCAGGGTTATCACTACCTACCCAATCATTAGGTGTTCCCCCTAAATGTTTTTCTGACTACTTAACGAAAAATGTAAATTATCTAATACATCTTGAATTTTCCGGATCAAAATATCCTGAATGAGTTCCAGGGGCGCTATTTCCCTGCACAGAGATGAGGGGTGGTTTTCAAGAGCCTTGTGTTTGTTCCTCAGGGCTTCATCCCACTGAGGTTAAAGAGGTTTAAGTCATCTACTGATGACTTAAACCTCTTTAAAAGTCAGGAAACCCCTGATTACCATCTCAAAGAGATGCTCTCTAGTGCTCATACGTTACAGTGAAGGTAAAATCACTGGTCACACTCTGCCCAGACAGTGGCAAATTATGGGCCTGCTACACTGGCTGGCAATTTACCTTTATCTTTTGAAAATTGCCCCGTCGTAGTTTGATGCTGAAAATGGGTTGTTGTAAATCCCTTTTTTTGCTGGATATACATTTTTGATCTCTCTGCATGAGAACAGTCCCAGCCGTCATGGATATGTTTCTGGTAGAGATGGATTACTTCTAGGTAGATTACTTCCTGAAGCTATCCAAATGGGTGAGTGGCTGACAGAGACTAGGCCGTGATGGAGGTCTGTTATCCTTCCAAACAGCAGTCACCCAGTGTGTGTGTCCTTCGCCACATTTCTTAGGCGCTGGCCATGCCGTCGAGTGTGCGGGCCGGGAGCCTGAAGGACCCGGAGGTGGCTGAGCTCTTCTACAGGGAGGACCCGGAGAAGCTCTTCACAGACCTGAGGGAGATAGGCCATGGAAGCTTCGGAGCCGTCTACTTTGTGAGTCACTCTGTTTGGTGTTTGGCTTTGCAGCAGTGGTGTGAAATTGGTGGCGCACTAGTCACATCCAGCATGCACACTCCTTAAATCCAGTGAGTTTAAGTTTAATTTCTTGTGTATACAGGCAGGAATAGGTGGTAGCTTAAGTCAATTTGAATCAAGATATCAGAGTACATATTGATCCTCTAATTTGCACGTCTTTGGTATTATTTGAAATAACAACAGTTGCCAGTTGATCTCATGTAAGCAGTATCTATGGCTGCACAAATCATTTAAACTCTCTGCAAGAAGTTCTAAATTGAGACTGTTAGAAGTGTAGGCGAAGAAACTCTGCATTTAATGTCATCATGTTTATGCAAGCTTATTAGCAAGGGAATGAGGCCGTTGGAAACTGACTACAAGCCGCTCTTCAAAATAAAATTGCTACCATCACATTCTGTAATGCAATTTAAGAAAGATTCTGCACTGACTGAAGTGAAGTCTATGCTTTTTTGTTTTTAGGGAGCTTTTTTAGTTTTTCTTCCTTGAAGATAATTTCACCATATTTAATTTTAGTTGTTTCCAAGACTCAAATGTCACAAATCATATTATGATTTGGAGATGGCGATGTGCTGAACATTTTCCATCCTTCTAAGGACTTAAAGATAATTGTAAGCATTAGCACATCAATTTAGAACAGATTTTTGCCTGTGAAAGCCTATCTAAATATAGGCTACATACAGTATTTGTGTGCAACTGCAAGGCTGGAATTTAAGGGCAAGTTGCAAGTTCCCTTCTACAGAAGTACCATGATCTTTTTTATTTTTCTGAAACTGCTACTCAGTAATAGCCGAGTGATACATATATTCAGTCTTATCTGTTAAGGATGGTAGATGTTGTGATGATTTTGTTTCTCTGTAAATGCTCTTCAGTAAAAGCTGAATGGTACATATATCTAACCTTCTGTTATGAATGGTTGTGTATGTGACAGATGTCGTGGCACTAATGTCCCGATGTTAAATAGCTATTTGTTGTAATTTTTATTAAACTCTAACACAGATGATGATGCTGTGAATCTCATATCAAAGGGATCTTTTGCCACAGATGCTATGGGTATCGTTCCTACATTATCTAACTGTCTGTTACTTTTTTATTACACAATTTGTGATTGATGTGATATGCCGGCCTGTTTTCTATAATGTTTCTAAATGTTAACGGTTAGACATTGGCAGTTTTGTTGCCCAGTTGTATTTAGTCATATCAGATTTTGGGTAAGTGATATTACCACCCATTTTCAATCCCAAAATGTGACTTTGTTTTTTGTATCCCAATACAGTTTGTGACACCATATTATTGGCCATGAGTAAGAGGTTTCCCTGTAGGTGAAACTCTCTTCTACTGATCTGGAGAAAAACAGGATAGATAAAAAGAAATATGGTGATTATGCCCGGGAAAAAAATGGTCTTAATATGAGGTTACATCACTGAGATGTACTCAGTGTGTTGAAACTAGCCAGGGTGAACGATGGATGGAAAGTAAAGAGTGATGGCGAGGGCCGGAGAGGCTGTCTGATAATAATTATGATGATGATAATAAGGACTTAAGGTGGGTCAAAGAACCAGCTGAGAAGGAAAGGTGGCAGGAGAGAGGAAAAGAGTAAAATGGGAGTGATCAGCCAAGGACAAAAGACAACTGGCTAGTGGTGGATGAAAAACCCTGTTCAATGGAGGGTGAACAAGTAGCTAGTGAAGGATGAAGGGATTGACGGGAGAGGGCAGAAGGAGAGGGAAGGAGGCTCAGCGGGAAAAACCTAGTTCTGTATAACGGCGATCCTGTGTTGCTTTGTGACGGCTCTCGTCTAAAAATGGCTGTTAAATCACAGCGTTCTCCTGAGTATTCTGTAGCAAGGTGGTGTGTGGGCGGTGTCATACATATGAAATGATACTCAGGCTCAAGTCAAATCGATTGTTTGATTGACTGGTTGAAAATTTCACATGGTGGTGCTTTAAACAAGCACTGTTAACCCTTTTCCTTTCCACATTAGGCCCACGATATCCGCACCAATGAGGTGGTGGCCATCAAGAAGATGTCCTACAGTGGCAAACAGTCCAACGAGGTAGGAGGACTGGACACTCTTCAGACATTTTTCAATTTTAGATGCATTTGGGCTCAGTTTCTCTGTCACGTTCCAGAAATGGCAAGATATCATCAAGGAAGTGAAGTTCCTCCAGAAATTGCGCCACCCCAACACAGTCGAGTATCATGGGTGCTACCTGAGAGAGCACACAGCATGGGTGAGTGTGTGTGCACTTAGCGTCAAGTATGCACGTGGGCTAAGTTTCCTAAAATAGATTTTTTTTTTTTTTAACGCTCCCTCTGTCTCTCTCCTAGCTGGTGATGGAGTACTGCTTGGGCTCAGCTTCTGACCTCTTAGAAGGTGAGTAGAAAAAAATGTGGGTAATTGAGAAAAATGAATAACTTAATAATGAATAACACCAAGTTGTTTGGATAAATAAGTCATCCTCATCCTAATATCTCTCTGCACCCAGTCCACAAGAAACCCCTCCAGGAAGTGGAAATAGCTGCTATCACCCATGGTGCATTGCAGGGTTTGGTATATCTTCACTCTCACAACATGATTCACAGGTAAGCCCCGTCCCTTTTCTCACCATCTATTCTGCTCTCCTCCCCCACACTTCTGACAAGAGCGAAATGAAATAAATACAGGGGGAGAAAGCACAAACTGCCCTGTCTAAGATAAGCTTATGCAATGGTGGTTGTTCTTCCATGCTGTGCAGCAACCCACTTTTATTGCATCGTGCTACTCCCTGACCCCCCCCAAACATTTTCTTTCTTCAACTCTCTCTCTCTCTCTCTCTCTCTCTCTCTCTCTCCCTCTCTCCTTCTCCAGAAGACCCACCACATGAGAAGAAATGTCGTGGAGCTCAAATCTTCACAAACATCTTCCTGTTTTTTTCCTCTTTCCCTCTCCTTCTCCACCAAACATTGATGGAGAAGAAACATCTATCTCCTCTTCTTCTCCTTCCCTCCCCCTCTCCATCTCCTCCAGGAGACCGCCCAGATATTAACAGAGAAGAAATGTTGTAGAGTTCATGTCATCTCTCTCTCTCTCTCTCCATCCCTGTTTCCATCTCTAGCGGACTGAAAAGAAGCTTGTTCCTCGCTAACATCTCTCTCCTCTTCTTCATCCCTCTCTCTCTCTCTCCATCACCTCCAGGAAACCCACCAGACGTTGGCGGAGAAGAAGCAGCTTCACGTGGTGGAGTTTCA
>CABFOQ010001884.1:6891-49142 GCA_900660455.1 Gephyroberyx darwinii | reverse complement strand
GTTCCCTGGGCGGCAGAATAGGAAGAATATTGATACAAGCCTTTTACGGCCAACATTAGCAGCACGTTGCCAGAGATGATGTAGCTATAAGCCATAATTGTATCTGCGGCATCTCTTATTTATGAGTATACACTGTTGCATGTTCTGATGTACTGGACCAGAGGCGGGACACACACACAACAAAGAAAAAGACAAAGACAAAGAGGTTAAATCAATAAATAATTATATTTTTGACAATAATTATTATGGCATCCAACAGACTCTAAATGAGTATGAATTACACCACGGTTACCTTTAAAACTGCCCTTTAAACAACAAAATATCAATTCTTCAGCTTTGCCTGATAAAATGTTCTCTTTAAAAATCAATGAAACCGCCCTTGCATTGTCCAGGCTGGAAAATGGATTTGCATTTGAGCCTAACCTTGAAAATCTGATACGTTTGAAAAATTCAATTATCGAATGTTAGATTTATTCATGGTTTTGAGCCCCTGATTTGTACTCGAGCCAGAGGAGAGTGTAGATTGGGTTATCTTTCTGTGCAAGGCTACAGACATTGCCCAAGGACAAAACACTGCAGCCTCAATCAGATCCAATATAAGTTGAAGTTATGCTCCTTTGGTGATAATGATCGGCTTCTTCAGTGGTGATTCAAATAGGACAACATTTTCAAAGACTAAATTCTACAGGATGAATATACACAAATGAGTAATATGCAGACTTATAAAATAAATACACATCAACCTGATCAACTTATGGTCAAAGTAAAGGAAACATCAACATTATTGGCAAGCTGAAACGTTTTATTGTGGAATTTATTTCCTGGCCTGGTTTAGATTTAGTTTTAGTTATATTCCCATAGGAATACTTGTTGCTAACAAAACAATTGTGAGTGATCACCTTCATGCCCTGATGCTTTTTCGTTTATGATGGTGCAGCAATGTCTTTCAGGATGGCAGCGCCCCTATCAACAAGGCCTGGTCCATTACTCTGGGATTAGAAAATTTGATCCTAGGGATTTGAACATAGGGATTTGAAAAGCATGATAATGATGTTAGGAATAGGATCCCAATTGAGCAATTGCGGAAAATTCTGAAACGATGTCTGGGATGGCGATTTTGTTCAACTGAAGAGCCTAGATGATCAGTTAGAACTGACATGCATGTATTAGTAGTGGTAAGCACAGTCTCTGCGCTCAAGGAAATGAGTTGAGCCAAACCATACCAGAGCAGCAGTCTTAATACTGGTGTTTCCATTATTTTGACCGTGACCTGTATGTTGTGTCTGCCTGCATAATAAAGCAACAAACACATTAAAATGTAGATGCACTAAAAATTCACCTGTACACTGCTGCATGACCGAGCCATCTCTGTCAGTGAATGATTGCATTGTTATTTTCACCCAGATTGACGCTCCAGACAGTCGTGGTAACGATGCGGTTTCTGTGTCTGTCAGAATATGCAATACAAATAAAGGGGAGGGCATCTTGTCACGTTTCATCCCACTCTGGAGCCAAACAAATTGAGCGAGTACTTTGGGTAGAAGGAGCCCATCCATCTCTCTCAACCGCTGTCTGTCATTATCTCGCTCACCCCTTTCAACCCGCCTCTCCCTTTCTTTCTAAATGTCATGGAGAGAGCTTGTTTGCTGTCATTAAAGGGAGCGCCACCTTTAACCACCCTCTCAATCAGATGTTTCCCAATACATTATTCATTTCTGGCCTGACCCATGACAAACACGCCGCGGGGGGATTACTGACACACCCAACAAGAGGTGTCATTTAAACAGGCTTCAATCAAAGCTCAGTACACCCTTTACAGACAGATCATTCCATCATCTGCTGAACACCGACTGAGGGTTTACTCTCATATTTTAGACCTCAGAGGAGCTGTTTAACATCAGCTGTACACAGTGATGGGTAGTAGCAGAATACTTTTAATTGTGTTATATATATTATGTAAATATATAATTTCTTTTTTTACTATACTCCATTACCTAAAAATGTTGTATGTTGTATTCTGATTACAGGTAATTGTGAAAAAGGAGGATTACTTCTGGTAATAGAAAGTGAGAGCAAGAAACTCACAAGGCCATTTAAATAAAGACAATTGTTATAAAATGTGGCACAGAAAAAAACTTTTGTTTGTATGTAAAACTGAAATAAGATTCCTAAACTTTGTAATTTTTTGTGATTTTTCACTTTTTTAAAAATCTTCCAATAAAGACTGGGTCCAGATCAGTTTCCTAATATTTTAGGCTATGTGCCTAACAAGGCAGTTGTATAAATTTTAGCTGCACAATTCTTTACAGAATAACAGTAAATTCTGTCACTTTTAGAAATACCGGTACTGTTGACCTGCCAAGAAGTACAGTAATGACCTGTCTCTAACAGTACCTTTATACCTCAAATATGGCAGTAAGTAATCTGAAAGTAATCAGAATACACTAACTCACCCAGTGTTTATTTGTTTTTATTGATAATTATTTTATTTGTTTTATTCACTTTTTAATGTTTTTTTAATATATTCTACTACTTTACTATTTCACGTTTTCATGCTTTGCTTTTAGATACTACATGTTTAGATATTATTATTATTATTACTATTATTATTATTACTACTACTACTACTACTACTACTACTACTACTACTACTAATAATAATAATAATAATAATAATATCAGCCATCTCCAGGGACAGTCAGTCCAAGTGGAGGATGTCAAGCTCACAGTGAATATGTCAATCAAAGCTGCCAATAACAATAGTCGGTTCCATAAGTAACGGGTGAATCCTGACACAGTCCAGCCATGCCGGAGCTGGTGGTATGCACTTGGCAGCGTCTGACTCCTGGAAGCGAGCCAGACCGAGCAGAGCCTGAGCATTTAGCAGACGCAGGAATGAAATCCCTCTTCTAAAGTGACTTTCACTGGTGAAAATGCCCTTTCTCTCCCCCACACTGGCCCTGGACGGACCACGTAGATTTACTACTCTATAAAGTCTGCATTTCCTTCACCGTACAGCTCAACCGCACACCGTGGATGTGCCGTGACCTCCCGAGAGCTGCCATTTTAAAAGTTCCCTTGTCTGTTCACTGCGGTGTAGTGGATGCTTATCTGTAAAAAGAGCTCTGAGGCCCCCTGTAAGGGAAGCACACAGCTATAAAATACTGGAATCTTACAGAGCAATATTCTTCCTATTCCATTTCCCTACTCTTGGGCAACAGAACACTCCTACTTTGTGCATTTCAGCAGGCTACATTTGTATCATGCAAATCTGGGCAAATACTTTTTACATGATTCAATATCCTCAAGATGTACTGATCGAGTGTAGGAAGCTGACACATGGCTTGGGAGATAAGATAACGCAGCCCATATATGGAATTCAACCACTATCGTATGCAGTAAGAGTGTCACAGCAAAATGATGTGAGTTGTGGAACTACAGAGCATCTACTGACGCTGGACTGTCTTGTTTGGGCGCTGACCAGGGAACAGACTGAGCCCTTAGTAGGGGCCAATGTCAGAGCACAGCACAGAGTCATGGACACATCAATAGTGCGAGGGAGTTCAGGTTGTATCCAGACAGGAGGGAGTCCACGGGGAAAACACTGCGGGGGTTTAAAGCTTTCTCTGTCTGCCTCTCTCCGCCACAGACTCCTGCTGAGCCTGAACCCTTCTTGCACTAACTCTCATCTCATCTCACTAAATCTCCTCTTTACACACTGTTCAAACTAACCTACATTTAACGCACATTGTCTGAAACTGTATAGGTTCTCCCACAATGAGATGCATCAATTCTTCTTATACTCTCATTCACGCTACAAAGCGCTCATTACATGAATTTACAAACAAGTGCAACTTTCTACCAGCCGAATGTCCGTATGCACAGTGATGCGTCTCCAGTTGGAAATGACAAATAGAGAACAAAGAGAGATCACCCAACCATCCATAGAGATTATGACAGCAATCCCATGAGGTCATTCCCTGGCCCTCTTGGCACACAGCGGGGCTTGTGTCTTGCCAGGACTGTGCCATAACAGTCGAGGCCACTTCCACCCACTGAGCGAAGAGCACACTCAGCAGCCCCCTTCAGAGCGAGGCCTCCTGCTGAGGGGCCCGGCGTAGGGCTCGGTGTGACTGACACCCTGAGGAAGGAGAGTGGGCACCGTGTCAGCCCTCATCTCACTCACTGGCATGGAGATGATACAAGAGCAGCGTCGCAGAGTGCCCACCCCTACGCTCATCTACACGTGCCCACACACACACATGCATGCACGAACACGCTTACACACACACACACATATCCCTGAGTCATCATCACTGCAGTGGAGATACGAGTCTGACAGGTCCAAATACAAATGCTCTACAAAGAGCAAAGAGATCAGCCAATCACAAGAGGAAATTGGTCTTAATACTGCAGCCTCTTTAACATGAGAGTACTTTTATGTAGCGGGAAATGGATGAGCTCATCAATAAACACAACAGAACAGAACAGACAGAGGCGCAGAGCAGGACAAGGGCATGTCACGTCTAGCGGAGTCCAATCAGACAGCCATTAAAAAGTCATCAGGGTAATGACATGCAATGCGTCCTCTGTGTGCTCACTAAACCGTCTTTGGTGCTGATGCTGACAGACAGTCCCGGAGATGCAGAGCCAAAGAAAGTGAATTGTGATTTCCTGGGTGAGAATCGTGGTGCTGGTCACTCCTTTGGTGTCATCTGGCCTGGCCTATAGGCTGGGCTAGACTGGTA
The DNA here is from genome assembly GCA_900660455.1 of Gephyroberyx darwinii. Taxonomy (NCBI): domain Eukaryota; kingdom Metazoa; phylum Chordata; class Actinopteri; order Trachichthyiformes; family Trachichthyidae; genus Gephyroberyx; species Gephyroberyx darwinii. The sequence continues at coordinate 44,394 of CABFOQ010001884.1, read as the reverse complement.
TGGAGAGAAAGCAGTCTGCCAAGTTGCCTCCCTTCCTTCAGCTTGGGTGTCTAGTGGAGGAGTTCTACTCTGTCTGCAGTCTGCACTCCCTCCTCTCCTCCAAATCCAATCAGTGCAGAGACCCAGCACTGACCTTGAGGTAGAAGAAACATATACAGTAGCAGATGCATAAGCATATCCACCCACATGTGCACGGGCATGGGCATTCAGACATGCCAGCAACCGTGAACACACATACATACGAGCATACATGCATTATAATAATTCCTTTGTGCCCACATCAATACACCGAGAATAAAGATGCACTCATAAATGTGGTATGTTCACAGGGCTCATGCATGCACACACACACATACAAACGTAGACAAACACAGGTGCAAAAGAGGATCTGAATGTGGCAACAGGCTTCTCTCCGCCACATTATCATGTTATCAAACATGTTGCTGTTGCTTCTATAGACCAGTAAAAGGGCAAGAGAGGAGGTGTCGCTAGAGTAAAGATTTGCCCGCTTTTTACAAGCCCTGCAGCAATCATCAGGGGACTATGATGAAAAATGCTCATAAAAATCAATGTTCACTGACTAACTGGGGAGCCACAGCAATGAGTGGCAGCACGCTCACCACTGAGGTCAGAACCACATTAAACTAGAGTATAATACTCACTAGGGTGGCACTGCTTTATCCGATAATAAAAGGTACTGAGGCTGGTAGTTACACCTCATTGTGTTGGGTTATGGTATCATAAAATCCAATAAACAAGTGGCGCTCCTCTGAGAATCAATCATCATCAATTGCGAGAGATTGACAAAATAATTGGGAAAGCTGCAAACTAAATTTGAAGCACAGTTTGTAAATATGACTGAATACTTACAACTACAACCTCCACCTATGCAGACACTACAACTAAATACTTTGCTAACAAATATGTGCGATATATTTGAACACAATTTGAACACATTTGAACACAATTTAAGTTTGGCTAAAAGTGCTATATCTGCTGTGCAGTAGCTACTCCAAATCAATGTATATGTACCAATCAATGTATTGGTTTGGAATAGCTACAATGATGATGTAAATTAAGAACTGTGTAAAAGCTTGATGAATTTGTGGAAGTGGAAAAAGGAAAAAATATAATGGACTCTTTATTACTCAGCTCACAGCCCAACAGACTGACCTGCATAAACACATCAAAACAGATTTGAGATTTAAGATAAACTTTACCGCAATCATATTTCAGATACAGCAATAGGCTAATTGGAAATTACTTTAAAATGTGCTGCTGGTTATTCAGTTTCCTTTTTCTAACACTCAGCTAATTATTTTATTCCCCTCAGCTTATTAAAACATCAAACTTTGTTAACCAAAGCATTCACTACCGGCTGCAATTAATGGAGACAATATTATCATCATTAATGCTGCCCTAATCTTACCTATCCAGTCTTCCTCCATATTGTGAAGACGAGGCATGTTCCCTGTGCTCATCTAGAAGTTTGGACTTGGCCTAGCCTTGCCCTGGTGGAGTTGCACCAGCGTTCACCATGAGATTTAAAACACATTTCCATCTATATGTTAATGCAACCACAGGTGACAAGCCAATCTACAATTGATATGCGTTCACTCAAGCATGAAATTGGGATGCACAAACAAAAATAAGGATGAGAACACAGCATGAGCACCATCTCAGCGACGTACAGTACATCCAGATTTGACAGTGTGAGTGTGATTGCCTCAGCCGCATGATGTGCAAAGTCCTTTTACCATGTTGTCCTTTGAACAAACTGAAAAAAAAAACTTTGGTTGTGCTGGGGACAGAGTGGTGTAGTTGGACAATCTGACGTGATGTTGAAAGAAGACATCAAGCGTTGACTGGACCTGAGATGATCCTGACAAGAGGCTGGATAATCAAAGGTGCAGCCTGGCAGGGCAGCGTTGAGGTTAGAGCGTCCGCCCCTGACGCTCTGCCAGGAAGTTTGTGTCTGGGCCAATGAGCTGGGAGAGGAAGTGCTGAGTCAGGAAGCCTGGCCAAGAGAGAGGCCTGTGGTGCTGGCATCTCCTCCTCACACACACGTTACAACGCTTCACACAACACCGCTCTGTTGGAGTCATAACACACTGTTCCTGAGCCAGAGCAGCACACGCATGTACACAACACGGACACGCAAACTCACAAACAGACGCACACGCGCACACACACCCCTACTGTGCAGGCATTCAGATACCGGTAAACACAGGGATGCGGAGCCAAATACCTGTGGCACAATACAGCATACAACCAACCACAAAGTTCGTTGTACAAATAGAAATATTTCTATTTCTACAATGCAAACTACATTATTAAAAGATATCTATCAATTTTCTGTTGGAGAAAGTGCTTTCTAAACCCAAAATAGCCAAAGTGAATCCAACGAGAGAAACGTGGAACCGACTGTGTCAGAGACAAAAGAACATTATGATGTCTAGTCGAGGGGAGGTGCTGACAAAGACATACCCAGGGGGTATTACACAGGATGAAACTATGATATCTTCATTTTCCCTTTCATACCACAACACAAAGGGAGCAGAGGCTAATACAGGGCTCTACAGAGCTCCTTATCGGTAGAATCTCTCTGGTGTGGTAATACACTGTGTGTGGAGTGAGTTGATATGTTTCATGAGAAGGTCAGAGAGGACAGAGAGGAGCTGGTGGAGGAGGAGGAGGAGGAGCATCAGCTTTCTCTTCTGACCAATCAATGGACAGCTGAGTATTGGTGAATATGAGCTCAAAAACTAAAATGATAATTGATTAGTTTGAAGTGAATGCCAACAACAGACAGCCTGACACTGTGAACGGATTAGACAGGGAGTATATTGTTCAAACTGTTCAATGCATTAGGACTATTGAGGTAAAAAAGGGTCCTCATATTGTACATTTTTACAGTAGAGATACATTACATACATGTATATAGAATAATGGTCTTTCCTTTATATAACCAAAGTATTCAACAATGTGTGTGATTGACACTCAAACTCAAAACTGAGTACCCTGCTCAAATTAAAAGGACCCTGCTCTCCTTCACAGCTATTCTCTGAAAATAGAGGGAAAAAAACAGGAAAATCATGCCCATCTGCTTTAAAGCTCTTCCTAAGTCTTTCGGCTGGCCCAAATTCAGCTAAAAGCTATAAGAATACTTTGGGAAGGCCCAGTTTAAGCTGTCCAAGTATCTTCAAATGCCTGACAATGGAAGGCTAATAGCAATCCTCATATACATGGGGTTTAAATTACAGTAAATGTTCTCTCCAGATGAAAATACAGCAATGCCGATCCTGCACTGTTGTGCAGTAGTTGCTAGATTGCAAGAAACAATAAAACCTCTGACAGCATTCATTCTGAGAGACTTTACAAATGGCCTTAACTTACAGGCTTCTTCAAACAAACTTCTTCCATTTCAACCGACTAGACACAAAAGAATCCTTACATAAGCCCAGCGAGTTTGACCTTGCTGTCTGCGAGGCCTTGTCTAATGTTCTTAATCTCAGGGGCATAAATTAGCAGCACCTATGGTCTTAGTTTCCAAGGAGAGTGGCCTCCTACTGGGGGCCGGAGATGTCTGCTGGAGTTTGTTGCTCGGCTGTGGAATGGCTGCACTTGTCACAAGGACTAAAGACAGTTCCTTGCTCAGCACCCAGAGACAGTGAAGCCTCAAAGTCAAGGGTGGGAAGGAATGCCCTGAATAGGCAGTTACGTAAACCTCGCAGCACCCTGTGAGGATACAGAGCCAAAGAGAAGGAGCTGCTCAGGACCTGGCCATAAGTTGACCGGTGTATCAAACTACACCCAAAACAACATCATTGGTGTGTTTATAATACATGTGCTGCTTGATAGTCAGTTTATATTTCACATTTATTACACTTGGATAAGTCCAACAAAAAAGAGAGCATCAAATAAAAATATTTCTATTCCAATAAGGTAGTTCATGGGTTACAGGGTAAGGCTATTGATTTACACAAAATTAGCAAGGCCTAATCCTCTTTTGATGTCAACAAAGTAATTGCAGAAATTATCTGGGGCATGTCAGGGTTTACCAACACAGTCAAGATACACTATCTCTCATCACGTTTACTGGCACATTTCATTTGCCTCCAGAATAAGCCAAGTACACTTTGCACTTTATCACAGCTTACCCTCATGCGTGCAAAAAAAAGGAAATTTAAAAAGGAAAAAATAACATAGCAACGACAAACATCTCTCTCTCTCTCTCTCTTTGCTCCCACTAGAAGCCACCCAGCGAGCACCAGGGCTAACCCCACTGACCTGACCCAGATATTAACCCAAGCCTCCAGATGTGAACGCGCGCTGGGATTACTCCACCACTGCATCAAGCTCCACATGCTTTCCTAATGAGGCATCCTAAAATGACCCTGGAGACAGCGCTGACTGTCTGCCTCACTATCTCCCTCTGTTTCTGTTTCTCTCTCCCTCTCTCCCTCTCTCTCTCTTTCTTTCTCTCTTTCTCTCTCTCTCTCTCTCTCTCTCGCTCTCTCTCTCTCTTTTCTCTGTCTTCTTTTATGTATCATTTCCCCATCTTCTACTGTAAGGAAGGGTAAAAATAACATTGTTCCTGTACTGTACCACTTTATCTCACGTTAATGACAAAATACACAGCAGGTCAACAATGTAACTGTATGTTACAGTCAAGTAAGTCATGGTCATCGAGGGATGTTGGTAAAATATCAAGCCACTCAAAATAAATCAGACATTTGGCAAATATTTCACTAGATAATCAACTAAGTTCTTGCAGCAGAAGTACACCATCCAATAAAATGTTAACATTAGGTGTTTTCACCATGAGAGAACATAATGACAGATGAACCACCTATGCAGACACCTCCTGCCTATGTCACTGGTGGTCATGCAAGTGAAGTTAATGAGACAGGAAGCAGACAGTAATAGCCCTATACCACATACTACTTGGCTAAAACTACAGTGAGGAGATTCTTTAATTTACGCATGAATGTCAAAGCATAACAAACTTGTGCTGCACTGGCAGTCTGGCTTGCAAAGGGGCCAGTTTAGTTACACTGTTCACTCACTCATCCTGTCTACATATGCACCAGTCACGACCTTATCCTTACAGAAGCACCCTGATATGAAAGAATTTAACTCTTTCTCCCCAACAATGTAGCTATTGTAGCCATTGCATTCTTTCAGCAGCTTGCAATTACCAACTTGTGCTATGTATGCAAGTTACAAACTCCACCGTAAGGAATGCAATGCAAAGAAGACATTCGTGACAGCGAATGGTGCCATAACATTGTGGGGCAGAACTGTGGCAAGTTTGATCGGCCTGCTAAGTAGCTCAAATTTGCAAGAGATCAAGAAGGGACAAAAAATAAACAAAAATGCAGCGCTCTTCTGTAGCCTACCATTTTGATCCGGCGTTTCGAGGCTCAAAGGAGTCCCAGTATAACTCCTTTCGCATCTGTTTTCCCTTCGCCATGAAAATGATCGTTGAATTTTCACATTTCTTCAGTTTTTTCCTTATCCACAATCTTTTTCCCCCCCGTGCTACAGTAGCATTCAGACAGACAAAAATGCAGAGGCTGCTTTTGCAGAAGGAATTGGTGATTGGAGCTCGGGGATCATATGGGCTTTTTTGTCAGACGTTTTTAAAGGGACACGGTACTGTATAACGTGGAGTTGCGAGACAGGCAAATTTCTTTGTGCTGTACTTGAATTTTTTGGAATGTAAATGATCGGGAAGGGCGTGCAACCATACAGCGCAAAATCTAGGTGCGCTTCTTCTCACTGTGCGCTCCTGCAAGGGTATGACGTCAGAGGGAGAGGTGCGCTAGTCAGGGGGTTCAATATCTCCATACTGCAGAAGTCATTCCCAATATATGCCTGGCTGCAGGAAGTGAGTACCGTAGATCAGAAGTTCTCAAGCATTTTCATGTCAAGACCCCCCAAATAGTACACATAGTATAATACACATTAGGCCGCGGACCCCAATTTGATAATATTTTATATGAGGGATCCCACATTAAGAATAGTTTTGTTGTTGGGTAACTGTTTATACTGTAAGTCCAAGCGTTTGGGAAGCACCGCCATAACTTACATTGGAGTTTCTCCCTGACAGAGAAACCCTCCTGGGCCCTTTGTTTCCCCGACCAGACGGATCAAGAGTCAATACACTCATAACAAGGTGGAAAAAACGGATCAAAACTGGGAGTAGATGTCATTTATCACTTGATGTCCAGGACTCCAGTTGTGTGACCACAGTTGTTCAAAAAAAAGTACTAAACCCCCATGAGTTTTTCAACATTTGTAGTGGTAAAAATGATATCGTTTATGGAAATTAAGGCAATGTGAAGTTATAAATTAGAAAGTAAACATCTAGTTTGCTGAATGCATCACCAGTAAAATGTTCACCAACTTTATGGAGAGCTGCGGGTAACAACATGATGTTTTAGGGTTGAATACGTGATTTTCGTTTCATATGAAATTACATGTTACACAGTCACATCATTAGAACATCTTATACGAAAAATACAACACGAAACTTTCCATAAATCTCCCCCCAAATGCATTTGAAATATTTGTAAAAATACAAAATGCGCATAAAGTAAAAATGGATGTGTACTTTTCTGAGTGACTGTAGGATATACATTGTGTGTGCATGTCATCATTTGCTTTCAGATGTGTGTACAGTACATTATGAGCTAATTTACTCTTGCTTAGTTGCCACTACCACGTGTAATGATTTCCATCTAAAGCAGTCCATATTAAACGTGCTGTATCATAATAGGGCTGTACATGTATTCACTGTACGTACCCTCTTGTACTTGCATGGATATAATCAGACACGCAGTAGCAACCATTGGGATCTGCATCTGACGGACAACTCTTGATTTCTTGGAAAGCACATGCAGGCGGCAGTAACTCCCAGGAGAGATGGAGGCTCAAATACCAGCACAGCTTTTAAATGTATGCAAATATTGGCAAGGAGGGAACCAAATTTTCAATTAGTTCTGAACATGATTAATAATTTAATGCAGTTCTCTCCCTCTTTTCTTATTCTGATGAAGTGCACAGCGTTGGGAGTGGAATTATAGTCATGCATTAATCTGATTCTTCTAATTGCATTATATCTAATCAAGAAAATGAATATTGGCTCCTTTAATCAGACACGTGCATTCATTGTTTGACCAGTCCAGCGGTTTAGTGTGTCTCCTCTACATCTTAAGTGCAGTACATACACTCAAACCGCCCAGGACACATGTATTACCCTGGAGCTACTGTTGCACTGTAGAATACTACAGAATAAAAGCACAAAATTGTGATCGCGCGCACACACACACAAACACACACACACACACACACACACACACTGCAGTTCTTAAATCAGAGGTAGATGGCACCATTGCAGAGGGTCAAATTCCCAAAGTACATTTGAGGACAGAAAGTGGCGTCTCATAACGTCATCACTATTACTGTGATCTGTATTGAAAGTAAATACTGAAAGTTTAGATTTAAGATGAGATGGTCTTTATTCAGTTGAAACAATGAGTACATTTACATTTATTACATTCATGATACAATAAGAAAAAGAACAGAACGCAGACAAATTGTAGCTTAAAACAGATAACTGCAGAATAAACACACAAAGGTCTTTTTCATTCATTAACTTTTTTCAGAAAATAATCCTGTCTTGCTTAGCCTGTTAGGGTGGTTTAAGGGCAGTTTAAGGCATATCCTCATCCCATATCCCATGTTGTGGCAACAACAACCAACAAAGCAAACTGATGATTATGTACTGTAAATGTATAACCAGCCAAAAATTAATTCCTCAAACACAGAGGATTAGACATTCATAACTATTATACATTCAGCTATTTCAATGTATAAAACATGGAAATGAAATAACAAAAAACAACTGGAATAAACAAATATACACAAACATATTTACAGCTTATTTCCTCTACCCTCTATAAGAAGTATAAATTCCACATAGAAAATTGTTAAGTGTCTAGGCTTCTAAAGCAGCCATCTTGACAGTGTTCAACCCAGTTGTTCTCAGCTGTAACGGACCCTGAAGGAATGAGATCGTGTAAGCTTGTAAAGTGCTTCTAACCTGCTTCCATGTCTTAGTTCATCTTGCTTTTAACTCTAATGTACATTCTGGAGCGTTCTTTTACACAATGACTGGTGAAGAGTCATTGTGCTGGTACCTCCATGTAGGGAGAACATGTTAACACATTTTAAAGATGGGTTGCAACCTTTCGTCTTTGAGCTTTACTTGCTTAGCTGTAATGCTTTCTCCTTGCTTATCAACCATAAAAGAAACTGCTATTCTGTGCAGACTGGCCAGACTTTGTGGTTCTTTTCCCTCTAAGCAAAAGTGAATCCAACAACCGGCTGAGGTGCAACTTAACTGTACCTACTGCTTCGACTATGACTTCTGTGTCTTGAAGAACTGCGACTGGAGCGGAAGGATCTGCCGAGGAGAAGGATAACAATAAGATATTTACATTTTATGGCATTAAGAAGATGCTCATTTCAAGGCTGCCTTGGATCAGGACAAAATAACAAAAAAACAACAAAACAAAAAAAGGATAAGCCAGTGGAAGGGTAACAAGTGGTACTATTCCTGGGTGGAGAGGCGTCAAGATTAAATGGGCTGAAATGTATTTAAATTCCATTGTATAAAAAGGCTGAATGTGTAGCTTTTGGTGTACAACCAGAATCTAACTTTGGACCCGAGAGTGAAGAGTAAAGGATGAGCTGAGACCTGCCACCTGGTTGACGTCTAGTATGGTTCACCAGGGAGCTGTACATCTTACCGGGATCGGCGGTCTGAGCTCCTGTAGCTGTCACTTCGTCTACGCCCTCGTCTTCTGCTTACGCTCCGACTCCGACTGGAGTAGCTGTCAGAAGAGTCTGACCTGCATTACCATACAGCCAGATGACAACAGCAATATTATTTTGGGACTATTACCAGAATGGTGTTTGATCTGAAACTGGCTTTGTAGAAATATCTATAAAAAGGAAAGCAAAGCTCTGCCATGTTGGATGACTAAGACCTGTCACTGACTTGTTTACATACACAGTGAGCTCGTTGTCGTCTTTACTTTGAGTAATTTCATCATTATGTCTGCATGCATAGTAAAATGACTGTTTTGTTAATATTCCTGTTTTCATTCAATCTCAAAGACATAAATGATCCCTTTGCCGAAAGGATGCAAGCCTTTTTTTGTATGAGGCTCAATCAATTCCCTGCAATCATAACTGAAGTATATTGAATATACTGAATATTGCTCCTTTCACACTGCCACAATGTATTTATGTATTTATTTGTATATATCAATACTTCATTTATTGCCCAGGTATCACAACTTCTGAAAACTGACAGGCCTAATTGGCAGGTGTATACATGTCCTTTCAAATATTCCAGTTAATATTAAAGCACTCCACGTTTTATTCACAGATGTAGATTATGGTATTTACTTGACCAATATTTTAAATCAGAATATTTTCATGATTGTAATTATACTGGAGCAAGGGTTTTCAGTGACTGTTTTCATGAACAATTCATTGAGTATTTCTATTTCTATGAGTAAATAAATTAAGGATGCTCACAGACCTGGATCTCCTCCGCCGATCATATGAGCGACTTCTGGAGTGGCTTCTACTGTACGTCCGACTGATGGTAACAAAATCATGACAATAGTCAGACAAACATTTCTGGGACAGACTCTGGGACCAATCATGGATTATTTAAGATGAAATATACAAAAACTGTGAAACAAAGAGTCAATCCTCTTCAAGGTAGTGTATGTACATGAGAGAGGAGTTTGGCTGCTTATGATATGAATTATGTTCATGGCCAGCATGCTGGCCTAGTGGTTACAGAGACCATCCTGTAACATGTGGGAGAGAATCAGGTTGGTAGTCTGGTTCTCCCTGCATCTGACCAATTCAGGCTAATTGGACGACTACAGCCTGGAACTGATTTGAAAATTATGTCTGTGACTTAAACATTGTTGTCTTTTTCAGTAAGTGGGAATGAGACTGGCAGGGGGTACACCGTCCAGAGAGACTGAGCCGGACAGCTTTATGTTTATGTTGATTCATTATGGCCTGAGGAATTGTTTTAGTGTTTTAATTGAATAATGTTGAAAATAAAATGAAATGAATGACTCGAAAAGATTATCAAATCAATGTTTCAGAGTGTACCTGTGACTCCTGTAGCTTCGGTATGTGCTGCTGCGGGAGCGTGACCGCCCTCTGCCACGTCTCCTCCGATTTCTGCTACGGCTCCTAATAGAAAAAAACCCCATCATGTTACAAATCGGAATTCACTAAGCTAAAGCAGTGGTCAGTTTCACAGACACAGATTAAGCTCCTAGACAAAAAAAAGTTCCACATTCATTAACTTTATAACCTCACAACGGACTTGATCCATGGCACAAAAAAATATTGTCCTTAAACCAAACATTTAGCGAGATTCAATTATACTGCCCACACCCTCATCATTCAATCAAAATGCTGTTTCTCTGACCTGGAAGAGTAGCTGGAGCTGCGAGATCTGCTTCTGGACCTACTGTAAGAATGAGACCGTGCTCTGGAGCTGGACCGATGACTGGACACAGAGTGAGACTTCCTGGGGGACAGAGTACGGGACGTGCCCCTGGTCCCTACCAAAGAGGGGGACTTTTCCTCACTGGAGCTCTCCTGGTTCCTTGGCCTCTGGTTGAGCCGTGCAGTCTTACGAACCTCGTCAAACAGAGATCCTGGTCGAACCCGGCTTTTACTTTTTATCTCCATTCTGACTCCCTGGGTCTTGGGGGTCTGGCTCTCTTGAATTCTGATGCTCTTCATGGTGACAGGTGGCAGATTCACAGTCTGTAGAGCTGACATTCCTTTCAGAGGCTTCCATTTTAGGTCAATGACAGCGGCAGTAGATTTACCAGCAACCACTTCATTTTGCAGTCCGTCAGCTGTAGTCGCAGATGCAACAGAGTGTGCAGATTGTTGTTCTTTGCTATGAAGCTGAGGGATAAAGTCACCATCCTTACTTGTCATATTTGGAGGGATGGAGGTAGTTTTTAGGTTGAATTCAGTGGGTTTGTTGAGCAAATCCTGAGGAACTGGAGGCTCAACAATGGTCCCAGAGTCATGCTCTGGGGTACATATATCCATATCATCTAATGATTCTGCTTGATCTTGGACACTGGACAAGTTAGTATTGTTAACACCATTTCTGTTAGATGATTGAGCCTGAGGTTCAGTTTTTGGGTTTTCATGGAGAAATTGTTTTGTTTTCTGTTGATTGCTCATTTGTCCCTGATCTTCTCTTCTGTGAGACTCTGTCTGTATTGAATCAGTCTTACTGGAAGAAGTGACATTTTGGTCCGTCTCATCCATACTGTCAACACCTGGGGATCTGCCAGGCCGTTCTTTGACAACTCTAGCAGGGCTATGTTTCTGTTCCATTCGTTTCCCTCTTTGCGATTCATCTTCATCTTCCTCCTCTCCAAACTCTAAAGGTGGTTGCCAGTGAAAAGTCTCTTTCAACTTCTGATGTTTCCTCTTAGATCTCTTTGCCTTGTCCTTAGCACGATGGGAACCAGTTTTGTTCTCGCCTCTCTTCTTATGTTTATGCTTCCGTTTGGCCTTTTTCTTGCTCTTGTGTCTCTCTGGCTCTGTGACCTTCTCCTCTGACTGGCCTGGAGCAGCAGCATTCCTGTGAGCCAGAGCAATCACTGCCTCTGATGTCTTTCTGCTAGTCTCATGTTCTGATTCTGAACTGGCCTCCCCTTCCTCTTTTTCAGAGGTAGCCAATATCTTGGCTGGAACCTTTTCAGAATCGCTTTCTGAATCCCAACCAGTAAGGCCCGATAACCTCTTCTCAAGAATTTCATTGGTTTGTAACGCTGGTTTCTTTTTTTTTGACATGTTGCTAGCAGTGTTGGTTTGGCACACTTTATCGCCATCACTATCCCATTCAGACTTGCTTTTGAGGTCCTCCACTGGTACTGAACTGTAATGCTTTGTCATCTGATCTTTCTCTTTCATTTTCCCCAAAGAGCCACTTCTCCTAGAGCCATTGAGATTAGGACTAGGCTCACTGTCTGTCCTGTCCTCTGACTCAGAGTGGGGATCCTGACAATTGGTGAGTGAAATGTACTTATCTACATTTTTTATCCTCCTCAGAGAACTGTAATACTGTTTCCATTCCTTGTCTAATGAATTCTTTTTGATGCTACCTTTCTTGTGGGAGCTTTCGGAGTCTGATCTGCTATAGGAGGATGACCTGCTATTATACCGACTAGGGGATATAGACCTGGATCTAGAACCACTTCTACTCCTTGAGCGACTGTATGAACGACTGTAGGTCTTGCTTCTGGAAGACCCACAGTGTGAGTGTCCTGTAGATCTGTGGGTGTTGTCAGTGTGAATATATCCACTTTGGGAGTCTTCTGGGAGGCACTTTGGTTTAACTAAGGTCTGCACTTTCTCTGTAACACTATCGACTGCTTTGCCAGTTGAGGTACTGGGGGCTGGCTTTAATTTGATTTCCTGAATATGGATGTAGGAGGGCTTCCAGGGCTTCTGACCAGGTTTCCAGCGTGAGGGTGGAGGACTGTCACTAAGTGGTATCACAGGGACACTCTCAGGGGCTGTGACAGTAGGTAGTCTGGGGACAGGTGTGACTTTGCTGTCTGGAACCTTCTCTGGTACATGGACCAAGGGATCTGGCTTTGGCTTGCTCACTTTTCTCTTTCTTGGAGATCTGGATAGAGTCCTCTTTCTAGACCGTGACAATGATCTGGATCTGTACCTGGATTTTGTTCTGGACCTGGATCTAGACCGGGACCGAGGAAAAGACTGAGATCTGGATCTAGACAGGGACCGACTTCTAGACCTGGACAGGCTCCTGGATCTTGAGTAAGACCTAGACCTCCCTTGAGATCTGGATTGACTTGGTGTGTAGGACCTTGAGTAGGACCGAGAGTCTCTGGAGGACAGGGAGGACCGCTGTCTCCTGTTAGTGGCTGAGCGTCGATGACTAGAAGAGGAACGAGCTGGAGAAAAGGATCTTCTAAACTTTGACCTTCTTCCTGAAGACACTGACCGCTCACCCTCTGATAGGCTAGGCTCGTGAGGCTTGCTCTTGGAGCTCTTCTTTTTTCCATGCTTGCGCCTTTTAGCCTTCTTCTTGTGTTTGGCTTTTTTCTTCCCTTTCTTGAATGGGCGGTGCAGGCTGGACCTCTCAGAACTGTGGTCTGAAGAGTGCTCTGCTGACTGGGACCATGCAGAGTCACTTCTGTCATCCCATCTGCTTGAAGAATGGTCATTCAATCTGTTAAGTCAAAAGATACATCAAGCAAAAAACTTCTGATAATACAAATACAAATGTAAAATATTATCTTAAACTCATACTTGTCTCCTTTGCTCCATCTCTCCATGCTGGGCGGTTGATAAACCTTGGTTCTCTTCATCTCTTCTTTCCAGTGTGGTGGGGTTTCACTGCTACCACGCTCTTCCACAGATGCAGAGCGAGATTTAGACCTTGTGGGTGTGTGGTATCGCTGCAGAAAACAGAAAACAAATTAAAATGGTAGCAATTATTATCTACATAGCTTGCTAAGGCGGTGATTATAGATTACCTTCTTTGCCTGAAGTGACTCAGGTTTGATTATATGAGGATTAAAAATATTTTCACAGTGCAGATAAGTGGTAGAAGGTTATACCAGTGTTAATAGGCAGAGACTTTATTTTCCACATGTGGGATAGCTGTGGTAGAGTTAAAAGCAGTCTAGCAAGTAGCAGACAATAAATACATATTCAAACCATTGCAGGAATGTAACACTAGCCACCAGCCAAATGCTGGTGAATTTTGGCTGTGGCTAGGTCTTAATCTATTCTAAAAAATCTAGTTGGCTGGTAAAATAGTTAAAGTTGTCGGTGAACTTTGAGATTTGAAAGCCACAGTGGCCTGTAGAGAGAAGAGGTAGTTTTCTGCCCTGTTTCAAACACCAAATCTGAATAATACACCTTCAATCACAAATCACTGATATCAGTTCAAGTAGGTGATCATCACCATTGTTCCTCTGCCTTTGATCTTCCGTCCAGACTTAGTGACTGCTGGTTTCAGGTCACTTGAAAGAGATGTTTCCTCTTGCTCAGTTCTGAAAAGATAAAGTTTCATTTGAATTGGGTTCTACTCCAAGTGTATGCAGAATGCAGTGCATGCAGAAGAAGATTCATAAACAAATTACACTCAGTATGTAAATGAAGACAAACTATTAAATATTGTAGTATATACTAGTATATACTAAATATTGTAGTATATCCAAGCTCTTAACATATGGCACATAACAATAGCAGAGAAGCAGAACTGACATCTCTGGTTTATCTTCCTGAGGTGGCATGTCCCGTCTCAACAGGAAGCGGTTCTCTGGTACAGGTGGGATCTCCTCTGGCCGAACTACAGGCTTCTCTCTCTTCCACCCCTGCTCCTTCTCTCCTTCCATTTCACCCTCTCCCTCCACCATCTCTCCTTCCACAGGACTGTGAGAACAGCAGCAAAAACACACAATGTAAAACAATTTGTTATGCAAACAATCAAGTGAGTGGGCCATGTGAGGCAGACACTGGTTCATGTTTGGATTATGTTTTTATTTATACTTGATCAGACTGACCAATTTTGTTGACTGGGGAAACTGTGACAATGTATATTTGAGAATAACTATAAGCATGTAAATGTGTGACCTTGAACAACAATGAAATCACCTTCGGTCGGAGGGCACAACATCAATGTGCTTGTCCCTCTTTGACTCCCTCCTTTTCTTTTTTGTCCGTTTACTCTTAGCATGTCCCTTATGCTTGCGATGTCTGCGCTTTTCATCAGATTCACTTTCAGATTCCATGGAAGAGGAGAACTGAAAGGATGACTCATGGGAATTGCAGGAACAGTCTCCAGAATATGAAGATCTTTTCCTCTTGCCTTCAAGTACTGAAGTAAAGAATATGACAGCATGTATGTCACTTCACAAACAATTCCATTTTTAAGGTTAAATATAGGCAAGACATTTTGCCTAACTGCTATCTACACTGTTGCAAAAATTAAACCATAAAAGTATATATGTCTTGTCACATATATGTCACCATATATATATATATATATATATATATGTCATCATAAACAATGCTACTGTGATGTTCTCCTTGTGACAGAAATAAACAGGGTGAAGGCAAGTTCAAATACCAGGAGTCATTTTCAGGGTGGCATTATGCTACCACAACAGAGGCTTCTTCTTGGTATGTTAAAGGCAATGAAAGCAGGCCTGTCACAGTCATATGGGCAGCTGCCAACTCAACTCCACATAGATCACATCGCTGATCCTCATTAAATAGAAGATCAGGTTACACGCCCTGCTCTAATGCCAATGGAGGAAAATGCTGGCATCGAAATGCCAACCTCTTACAGCATGTGCACAAAAAATGACCCAGTTACATTGATAGGCAACACTATTTTTTCCCACAGGAGACAGAGACAAAGGAGAAAATAATAAAGGCATTAGCTTATTTTTAGAGAAAACCCATTGTTGCACAACCATTCAACTGTGAACAACAACAGTTCTTTCTACTGTGTATAAGAAAGGTTTAAAATCCTGACAGCAATTTACTTTATTCAACATTTTACATTATAATATACATTTATAAAGAAAAAATACTCTTACTATGCTATCACTATTGCTCTCCTCACCTACATGTATAACCCGTAAATTAATGTTCACACCCATTCTCTGGGGGTTGTTGAGGGAAACTTGGTACACCAAAATAGGTAAATTACAATCACAATTACAATCAATCACAAAATGGAATGCATTGTCACTGTTAAATATCATTGAGTATTTCAGGGTGGATTTTTCCTTTAATAACCAATTAAACAAATAAAGCCTCGGATTGGAGTGATTTTCATCTAGTAGTAGGTCAAATTCTTTCAATGTGGATTTAAGAAAAAGAAGATCAGTTAATGACAAGAGAACCTACCATCATTAGCAGACTTGGTGATCAGTTGTCCGCAGTCCACCACTCTCACGTCAGCGTAGGGTCTGCTAGCTGAATCAGTTTTCAGCCCCTCAATTTTCTTTATCACCTCGAAGCCGGAGATGACTAGACCAAAGACAACGTGGACTCTGCAGAGAGAGAGGATTGCTCCCTGGTTGACTTACAACTCACTATACAGAGACTTGTCTGTGGTAATATTGCACTATCTTCAAGTATGCACTTAGAAAAAGGTTGGGGAAAAAAATAAATAAAATCAAGAAGGAAATTAAGGGTTAGTGTGAACACTGAACATCAATTGGCATGTCCTCAGTAACAAACATACCCATCTAGATGAGGTGCCATCTTAGTTGTGCTGTTTGTGGAATAGCCAGAAATCAATCAAGCCAGGTTGGGTCAAACAAGGGAAGTGGTGGGGTCATGAAACAGGAGAACAAGGGGGGAGAGAATGAGAATAAGCAAGTAACTTAAACAAAGTGCTGGTGCTACCATGGGGAATGTTTGGATTTACTCAACAATGGGCACTGGGCAATTACGTATCATGCCTGGATAATGCAAAGTAGCCCAGTCTATCAAGATTTTCTCCTTGATGTTTCACCTTAGTTTTATTCATGGGTGACACTGCTAAGTTATGGTGACAACCTGTTGCAGTGATTAAGGAAGCCTACAAAGTTTTAATTACAAGTGACACTTCTAGCCATTCATGAATATCATTTATATATCCAAAATAGTCAACCTACTCTGCAAAATATTTGCCAATACAAACTACTGAATGATAAATACAGTCAGGAGAGAGAGAAACACAGCCTTGGAGACACATTACCTTGGAAGAGCAGGATGCTAGAGTTTCTGCAAATTTTACACAAAAACGGCAAGAGAAAAAATGTAACACATTTGTAGGTAAAAAAGAATGAATCCATGTTTCTCTGCACTTTGAATTCTAACTGCACACAGAGAGGGGGTTGGTGACGCTCACACTGAATGACAAATTCTACACTAAAGAATCAGAACAGAGAAAAGGGACAAAAAGCAAGACCTAAAATAAAATTGTATAAAGAGGACTGACTCTCATGCATAAAAGTAAATCAATAACGGACGTGACCTGTGCAGTAACACAGCACAGTTATAAACAGTGAAGTATAATTTGGTATACTGAATGTTACTCACATGAAAAACTGTGAACCGTTGGTGTCCTTCCCACGGTTGGCCATCGACAACAGGAATGCTTTGTCGTGTTTGAGAATGAAGTTCTCATCTGTTGTGAGCAGAGACAGAGGGGGGTGAAGTCTTAGAGTGTGTCCACAGATTAGTGGTAACGGACATTTTCAGGGGTGGATAGGGAAAAGGATGAGCATTTTAACAAAGTAAACTTTACAATGCCTCATCCATCTGCTCATCCATCAGGTTTCACCATTTTGTAAACCTACAACAATCGTTGGGATAAAACTGACTTCCAGTCTACTTTGAAATTGTTCCAATAAGACAAAAAACACTTGCACGTGGGGAGTGATAGACTACATGTAAAAATCATCACACTCAAGTGATTTCTGTCTCGCTCAACATAACAGACTCATCTTTATCAAGCTATTCGGTTACATGAAAAGCATTCAAATATGGACAGTCAATGAAGAAGGTGCATCCTACTGCCCAAATTACAGTTCTCTATTGACTTAATTTGCCAGTTCAAAGAAAAGCATTGTTTGCAGTAAATGGTTCAGTGGAAACCATATCACATACACATCTTTTTTTAAAACTAGCTAGCAAAGTAGCTACCCATTTTATTTCCACAGTGACCCTTACTGGAATCTTCAACCACCTCTTTGAAGTGGGCTACATGTCTTAGCAGTCATTGCGAGCAAAGCTATAAATACCATACAGGTAACATATGCAGTATCCCAAGGCTTTTTCAATAATGATATCCATCAATAACCTTGCAAACATTTGGACCCTTTTTACTGACTGAGGAAGGTGGTGGGGGCAATGTTGACATGGTGTTACTGAGCTGTGTACATCTTACCTTCTCATTTTGCAAAAGACCACTCTATAAATAAAAGAATATGTTGAAAATTTTAGGCAAGAAGATTGGAGCTTTCAATAAAGAGAATGCCTACCCTCCATGCTGATTTGAAAAAACCCACTACTTTGACTAAATAAAAGACAGAACTAGACAATGGAGAGTGAGGGTCAAGGGAGTCAGTCACAGAAAACCCATGCTTACCACAATAGGCACATGCAACTGTATGTTCATGCAAAAAGAGCTAAGTTGGAGGTTCACAGATATTTAGATATAGATTTATGAGACATCAACAATCTGTACAACGTATCAGATAACTCGATCTCCCCATTACCTTCAAAGTAGCCACCATATATGGACTCTCCTCCTCTTCCATTTCCTGCAGAGATTAAAAATATGAAATTGAAACCAAAAAGAAACTCCAACGCCATTATGTTTATGTCAGGCTAAAGGTATGTACACACTATTCTGCTTTTTAATTTAAAAAAATAAAGTGAAAAAGTGATGCTTTAACCACATTTTGTTCTGAAAATTAAGTGGTTTGTGCACTTGTTTCCAGGGCGACTAGCTGAAGTAGCTTCCTCCATCAGTAAACAGTACATAGGTACAAACTCACACAGCCAATGTGCTCCCACACTAACTCTTCATGATTACAACTACTGCCAACTTTTCTACTGGTACTTTTTCCATTTTCATTCTGGTTGTCATAAACTGTCAGCTGCCTACAACCTGTTCCCCAACCTGAAATCCCAACCCCATCTCTTCTTTATTGTGTTTGGTTGGCTCACAAAAAAAGAAGTGTGTTTCTCTAAAGACTTTTCTCAACTTGAGAAAGCATTTCACTCTGCCTAAAAAGAAGCCAGGCGCAGCACTTTTTCCAAAGCGGCTGCTCTTCCCCCGCCTTGCAGCTGCTCCCCATTGGCCTTCATGTAAAAATGGCACTAGCAGTTTGAAAAATGCAGAATAGTGTGAACATAACCTCAATCAACTGACAGAAACAGGTCAGTTTGGTCAAATGTATTACACTTTTATTATGAAACACAAAGTACAAATGTTACTAAGTACACAAAGTAAATGTTATATTGTAATATGCAGGTTAACCTTCAGTGAAGTCACCTCCCTGGATCATAAAGTTCTTTACAACTCTGTGAAACGTGGAGCCTTTGAAGCACAGCTTTTTCCCTGTGGTCTTTCCAGTTCCCTTTTCACCTGCAAACAGATATGGGTCAACCAAGCACTAAATAAAACATATGAAACATACAATAGGCCTTTCTTATACCAGAAGCCAACTAGCTCTGAAAAAGATAGCCAGGAGGTATTTGGCTCCTAGAACTGGTGTTCTTATACATTGCCACGTTGACGCGCCACATGGGGTTTATTCTAAACAATGCAATGAAACCACAGGTGGGATGGGAGGGTTTCAATAAACTAAATGACCTTGTTCAGACATCCTGTGTTAATTCACCAGTGTAGGACTGACATTCGTTAAGACAGAGAGGTGAGGTGACAAAGAGGTGTTCCCCACCGTACTAGTGACTGGGGACAGAATATTGGACCAAAGCTATTCCCTCTAGTATTTCCTTTTGGTCAAAGGAGAGGTGAAGTGGGAGTTTTCATAAGATGTGTATTGGGGTGCTTTCTGAGAACAGAGGGCTGTCTGTGCAACTGAGCAGCTTAGGTTGCTAATCTTCCAGCATTTTACTTCGCTGGCTCCAGCAGCGTTACAAGGGTTTGGTTTCCTATGGTCTAAGCTGAGCAGCTCCCAAAAAGACACATTAGAAAGCTTTCAGGGAGCCAGAACAAAACTGTCCAGTTGAATGTTGAATGGTGTGTGTCATTGTCTTGTGTTTTGTGTATGTTTGTGTGTTCAGAAAATGGAACAGACTAACCAGCCATCTCACATGTCTGCCCTTACCAGCATCACATTCCCATCGACCAGGTGGGGTGAAAAAAAAGAGAGGGAGGATTGATCTGCCGCCTACTCACAGATTTATGACCGTCTCTAGGCAGACCATCACCACTAGAGTACACTCTGTTCTGGTCAGTGGAATGAGCTATCTAGGGAGACGGACCCGACCATCAGTCCATCCAGTGACTCCATCTGTCACCAGGCCATTTCAGGCTCCTTTCCTCGTGGGGTTACGTGAACGCCTTTTCATATTTTGAAAGACATAACTATCTCTGATAAGGATGTGGATAGTGGTACCATTGCTCTTATTTTTCACTTCACTTCTTTTTTAAAGATTATTTTTATGGTATTTCTGCTTTATTGGATAGTTAACAGTGAGAGAGAGAGAGAAGGGGAATGACATGCAACAAGGGTCTTAGGCCGGGTTCAATGTTGTGATGTTTGGTATGTGCCTTGGCCAACTGAGTCACCAGGAAGCCCCCAACTTCTCCTCTTTCATTAGAGAAATTAATATTTCCAGTACACAACTGTTTTGAGACTTTCAAATTCCTCGAAAGCAGGCTCATTTTATCTTATCCATTGAAACTGGTTTAGATTTTTTTTCGTGACTATGTGAATCTACATTAATTAGTGAAATCACAATACTACCGGTTGGAAAAGCATGATAGAAATTCTGTAAAAACTGACCATTACTCACCAGTGCACAAACACAGAAAGTTTTTGCTTGTCTTGGGACAAATATCTGAAAAAAGTTGAAAGACTATGCGCCCAACTGCAAAACAAAACAAATCAAAATAAGTTATCCAAAGAAGAATCATTCCACTAGCTGCTAGAGAGAAATTGAAAAGTTTGGCCAAGGACACAATTAACAGTACAATGGTAGTTTATAGCGGCAATCCTGATGAAATTTGACTACACACAAACATCTAATTAGAAGAATCACGTGGTGAAACCCAGACATTATAAAAAGATTCCATGGCCAGAGGCAAATCCTAAACAATTCTTAAGGGGGGGGTTAATTTTATTCCCCCATACCCAAACATAAGCTATTCTTTCAGTCAGAGGCCACCAAACTAGCTCTGGTCTTCCTTACATTTAAGAGATAAATTGTCTGTGCACTGTTTCTGTGAGAAAAACACATAATACCAGTGGCCTCTTTTAGCTGCACACCCAAATCAGGCCCATGTACAACTAGGCATACTTTCATCCATGTAAAATCCAAAGAAAATCATCCAAATTCTTCAAGGCTACAATAGCAAACCACAAAGGCACTGTTTAAATAACATTATTAAAGATGTCGGTTCCAAGGAACCAACTCTGAAAATTAGCTTTTACGGCAAGGATATATACATGAATAATACTCTCCAATGATTTTAAATTCTCTTACCTGGTTCCCGGTTGAGCTCTACATCAAAGTAGCACTGAGGGCGGTCTTTCACCCCCATTGTGATCCAAGTCTGGGTGACCTGAAATGTACAAAGAATACAAAAAAGTGAGTGATAAAAACAATAATGCTACCTTGTCTTAAAGTAGCAATATTCACCCAGTACAATTTCCCTTTTTTCTTCTCAATGTAAGCCTAGTACAAGGAAGAGTGTAGTAGGAAGTGTGTTGGAAGACCCTGTACAGACCAAGACTTGAGAGGGAGGAGAGAGTAGGGGGGAGGAGAGAGTTTGTCTATGGGGAAATGTACTACCTATGCAAATCAAGGCACAGCTGCACTTTTTTCCCCTCTCATCCCGCTGTCCTCTTGGGTATCACTATGTCAGGGCTTAGACACTGAAATGTCATACCACTACAACTGGAGTGGGTTGAGATGTGATGACAGATGTTGTTTAGACTTAAACTTCTCCTAAACTTATAAACTGTACTATGTGATGCGCTTCACAGGTTGTCACCTTTTCAGTACGTAAAGTACCTCCATTCAAGGTTTTTGATAAGGGGACAGCTAGCAATGCACATATCCACACATCACTATCTGCACATTTCTGTACATAATGTTACCTAGATATATAACTGAATATATTGCTAAGTTGAATAGTCTTTTACAATGCATGTCTACAAGCCTAGACAGTACACACACATATATATATATATATATATATATATATATATAGCTCGCTCTACTAAGTCTAGACAACAATAATAGCAAGTTTAGCAGAATCTAGATCAGTACAAAGCTGACCTAGGTTTTCAAGTGGCAGCTTCGTATACACTACAAGAAGGGATTTAGATCAAACAGAAGTGCTGTGTCATACATATGGCCAAGGAATGCAGAACACATGTTCCTCAATGACCACAACAATTAACAAGTCTGAGTAAGAATGTAAATGCAAGGCTAATAATAGCTAGCATGCTAAATGTAATGCATCACAACTGCCCTGACTCGAGAACCAGGAACTGCTGTCCATAACAGTTTCGACATTTCATTAGCTGGGGAATGTCGAGATGCATGATTTAGATAACTGTGGACTCGGCACAAGTGCAACCTGCTGTCTCAGTTTTGTCTCAAACTCAGCCAGTGCAAGCTATAGCCAAGAACAAAAAACAGCACTGATATGGGTTAGTTAGCTTGCTAATTGCGACTATTACCGCTTCCAAGATGGTAGAGCTAGCTAGCTAACGTTAGCTAAACTAGAGGTGTCTCTCAGCAGCGGTAACGACGACACACATTTCACGATGGAAATCATAATTCAGTTCATTCAAAGTTGAAGATGACATAACTTAAGTTTACCAACCTGTATACAGTAGCTAGCCCTGTAGATAGCTAGTCACTGACGGTCGATACCTACAGTTAAGTTCAAAGACGTTAGGAATTGTAAAAACTGGCAGTTCGCTGCGAGACTGAATACTTATGGGGGCGCAGAGCAGAATGCTGAGAGTATTTTTGTCCCTTTCGGCTATCCGTGCGAGTGTTGTTTGTGTTTTGCATCAGGAAGAAGATTTGGCGATAGCTTGTTGGCTAATCCGAATATAACTTGCTATGTAAATGTTATAGTAGGCTATTCCATTTGTCTATTTATCGCCAACATTAGAAAGACGTAATTACATTCATAGCGCACAACTCAAGTTTGTGCTAGCTAGGTGCACTTGGTCTGCAATTCATTCTCATGATGTTGTAGCTAGACAGCTAACCTAGTTACTCCCAACAGTTACAGTATGAATCAAAGGATAATGAGGTAAGTTAAAGTAGTGGGGTTATGGCAAGTGTATAATTGTACTTAGACTACATGCTTCACTCCAATGAGTACTGAACTGAAAGTGGCAGTACCTGTCCTATACTTAAAAAAAACCTTCAACACAAACCACTAGTCATAACAACAATACCGTTACTTATCTGTGGGATTTTTGGGCGATATCTAATATCTAATACTGATGATCCTTATCTCTCTTTTACCTCATGTAGGCAGTGTGTTCTCCATGGGCCCTGTGGATCATGTCTCTGATCTTGTTTGCCTTTGTGGTTCGGGTCAGGGATGGACTCCCCCTGTCAGCCTCCACAGACTTTGAGCACAATCGTGAGCTCCAGGAGAGGAAACAGCAGCTCAGGACCATCAGCAAGGCACTGGGTCTTTTTCCTGAGAGAGGGACTGTCAAGGGCCAGGACCTCCACATATAGTAAGGATTCAGGAAACAAAGCAGCAGCAGACTCTTTCACATGCCCTCTGAAGCTGTATAAGGAACCCAAGCGGTTGTATTCCTATGAAATTGAAGAACTGACTTGAGCTTTTAGATCAAGTCAATATTATGCACCTCAGTGTGTATGCTGACAGATTTTGTGATCTAGAGGATGGAAAGAGCTGGTTCGATCTGATGTGTATCCTGGTCAAGCTGTGCCAGGCTGTTTGTTTACTAAACACCTTCTACCCTCTCACCTGTTCAGCTTCGTTTCTTCTGAGGGTGTATCCTACATGACCGTGTGCCACTGCAGCCTCCCTGTTGCTAAGGCCTTCTGCTTCCTGGAAGATCTGCGCTGGGAGTTCACAGCATGCTTCAATAGCACTGTGGTTGCCTTGGCAGCCAGGCCATATCCATTTTTGGAATTTGGTGAGTAAGGAGAGTTCAATAGTGTTAGTGTTTTATAACTTGCTGTTGACATTTGGGTATTGTAAAGGATTTTGTTGTAAATAAGATAGGATGTGTTGAAAGACACACAAAGCTGTGTTTGTCTTTCCTAAATTAGAATTAAATGAGTGGATTTATCCATATGAATGCATATCTCTTTTTACCTCATCTCTTCCTTGCTGCCAAATGACAGACAGCGCCATTCAGAAATTGAAGCAGCAGTACAACCAGAGTGGTGGTCCGGCCCTGGAGGTCACATTGGCCGAGGTCCAAGAGGATCTCAAGATCCACCCACCACGAGTTCTGACCCTGGAGGAGGTGGAGCTAACCAACGGTGTAGCGAATGGGCATATGGAGCAAGTTCCTGGATCTGGTAAGACTTAGCAGAGTCTAGCAGCCTTTGACAGTACAATACATATTTTGATTGATTGTTTCACACGCAGGTAATGGGAAATAGTTATCATATCTATCCGTGTGTTTCAGTTTTTAGACAATTTATTTGATCACTTGTTTTTGCTTGGTAGGTCAGAATCTGAGGCTTGAACCAGTGACAGCTCCAGGCATCCTCTCCCTGGTCCTTAATATCATGTGTGCGTCTTTGAACCTCATCCGGGGTGTCCACCTCATAGAGTACACATTCCAGGTATGGGCCAGTGCCAGGCTATTATCAAAATTAGTTTTTAAATAAATTATTTTCAGCAAAAACAGTGTAACAGAAATGATAATGATACTGTGATCAATGGAACAGGTTTGCTATGGTCATAGCAAAGTACTTTTGTGGTTAAGCTAACAATGATCATAGTTCTGTTAAACTGGCTGAACTGGCTGCAGTGCTTTAAGCATTTTGCTGTGCAAACAGCAGCTGGGAACATTTCTATTGACAAGGTTTCTGTTTCATAGAACTACAAATATTCTTTTTTTCTTTCTTCTTCTTTTTTTTTTTTTTTTTTTTACGATCAGAAATAGCTGTTGTAAATTTTAGAATAAAATTTTTTACCTGGATGAAGAATCAATAATATATATTTTTTGTTATTCTTTTCCTTTTACACAGGATGACTATGAAGGAATATGGAATGTTGTGGCATTTCTTCTGGCATTTGTTTGCTGTGTGTTTCAGGTACAGCGCATGTAAATTTTGCTCACACGTCCAACACACAATTGTTTTTGTTTTGTTTTTTCTAGCTTGGCCAAACATATTTCTTTCAAGTTTAATTAACTGAACTAACCTCTTTCAAACTCTTGACCATCTTCCATTTGTATGCCAACAGTGCCACCTGTACCTGTTCCATTCATCTTTGAAGAAGCTCAAGTCCTTCACTCTGTTGAGTGTGATTGTCCTATGCAACGCCTATCTGTTTGGCATGAGGAACATGTGGCAACTGATCTTCCACATGTCTGTTGCCTCCCTCTCCACTGTCCTCATCCTCTCTCGCAAACTCCAAGACAGAACCAATGACTGTGGGGTTTGAGGAACAGAGGACTGTTTGGTGTGTTGCACCACTCGCAGCTATTTGAGTTCTTCCTCCAGTTTTTGGTGCAGGTAAGAACGACAGGGAAACAGCCCAGATGGTTCACACGAGTACCTAAATGGAGATACCCAGTGGGATTTTTAAGACAAAACTAATTTATCAGTTTTGCGTCACCATGAATGACTTGAGGGAGTTAATATGTTCTTGTAGTGGCACTTTGTGCACATTTTTTCCAAGAAGTTAACAAAGAGAGGGCAGTTCTGGTTGATTCTGAATCTTCAGAAATATTGGGTTAATCACATAATACTACAAACATACTAATAGACAGGCTCAGGATATGGTAAAGGGAATTTCTATTTTTGGAAAAAATACATTTTGTCAGTCAGGGTATTATTTAAGGTAGGTTATTCTTGATTGGTATCAGTAGGGTATGGAAAAAATAGGTTCACCGTCCAAGTCAAAAAGTATTTTAAGCAATTGAAGGATTTTTTCAGTATTTTCTCACCAAAGTTTTTCATGTAGGAAAACAACAATGTCCTAGCCTAATTCCAGTTCTCCTCTCTTTCAGCTCAGTATTATTTTTGTTACCACGGGCCATTGATTCTCTTTGCATAAATTAATCAGGGTTTAAGAGTTTACATTGTTAAGTGAGGTATTGTGATTGTAACAGACATTAGATGTAATTACACCAACATAGTAGGTGTACATTCCTGATAAGCAAATAATTAGGCCATCCATCTTTTCTTGGTTGTAGTGTGATACTTATTCTATTTATTGAACATAGCTAAAAGCATCTTGATTAAAGATCAAATTAAGTAGTTAAATAAAGCTGACAATTCAGCTATTGTAATACTGTGGTTTTTAAATTACTTGATAATTAGGCTAGGAAATAAAAACCTGATGCAAAGATGTAAATGTAAAGCTATGAGGTGTTTCATGCCTTATTGTTTGACAATGCAAATATAGTCAATCTCTTGTATTGTCTTATAATACAGATATACCGGGAAGTGCTCAACTACTTATTGCTCAAATTTAAGGGCTCTGTTATTTAATGACCTCATAGATATTACATTCTAGAGGAAACTTATTGGTCTTATAGTCATGTAAGGCATAATGTTTGATATTATCCTTTAAACATGTACTATTTTCAACACTATTTTGATTAGATAAAACGGTAGAATCAGAGCAACTCCAGTTTTGAGCTTTTTTTTTTTTCTTTTACAATTCAAGTAAACATAGGTATTTTAATTAGTGCACTCCAACCATTTCTACTGATACTCTGCATTGTCAAAATATATATTATGGAAGTATGAGTATGGAAGCACTGAATTTGATGTGTTGGATGATATTGAAATTTGTTGAACAAATTATGATCACTCTGCACTACTGTTAGGCCTAGATTTATTGTTTTTTGTTCGTAAGTCTGTGTTACATATCAGGTTCAGCTAAAGTGATTTTTATATCTTTGTTAGAAATTATGGATACTGCAATGGTTTAGGCGGTTGATGTTTCTTTCACTCTTAATTTTGGTTTAGTGCTCCCTAGATTGTTATAATCTATAATAGTGCTGCTAATAAATATGAACAATAGGCTAAGTATATTTCTTTAATTTATTTTTTGGTTGTTTCTAAAATGTTGGTATAGGTAGCTGCTTAAATATTCAGTTCTTAACATTTCATGTTGTCCAAATGATGCACTTGGGAAACTGAAATCCTAGTCAATAGCAGAGTATAATGTTAGTACTATTGCTGTAGTGGAATTGTGTAAAGTCCATCCTTTCCATGTAACTATTCCCAGGCAAAGTTCCATTAAAAAAAGTTGAGAGAAATTTTTAAAGAAAGGAAAGATGCTACATTTTATCAGACAATCCAAATGCAGACCACAGTTAGTTCTTCACTACACTGTACAAATAGCTTAGAAATTTTTAGCTTGTAGTTTACAAAAGGTGAGGGTTATTGTGTTGTTGTTTCCTGTCAAATGTTTTCATTGGAATACTACAGTGGCGATACAGACAAGATTGTGAATGCCTGCATTTTTTTTTGTATCATCATGTTAGTCTTTAGACTATACAAAGGATGACATGATGCAGGATAATTAAAAAGAAAACTACATTTTTGTTATTTTGGCATAAAAAATGAACCCTTATTATTAAAATCTCAATTTGGTCTCAGTTAGATTTTGTGACCCAGTAGTTTGGTACAGTGTGGAACATAAGCCTGGCCTAGTGATCAGCTGACTTTCTTTCTTATAACATGGACATTTAATCATTGAGCTAACCTTTTATGTCACATTCTATCATAGGGCTGAGGAAGAAAGTCTGGTCTTCTGGTTTTCCATTAAAGGGGTTCACTTACATGTCATTATTGGTGATTCATAGCTGTTCACTTTAAAAAAAACAAAAAACTTTTTTAGTAATTGTTATGCTGCATAACCTAAATTAGGACTTCAGTAAAGCTGTAATATTTTTGATACAAATGGGGTTTGACAAACTCACCATTGACACTATAGTGCATTATGAGTGTGCATTAAGAGGTGCATAATGTTGTTGACCAAATGAATTGTAATAAATTGTTGCCATAGATGTTCATAAGATGTAGAACCAAATAATGTGGAGGAGATATTTAGATTATTAGGAGATATTTTAAATTGTACTTGTATTGTACTTGTAGGTATTGCCGTCTACAATACTTAAATGAAGGATGATTGTGTGCTGATGATAAATACTTTGTATGTACAGTAGAACTGTACTGTGTAATTGGAACCTGTTGTGGCAGCCAGCTCTTAACACTTCACTTATTGTCAAAAGTCTTAATTGAATACAGTTAAAATGTTCTGCGAACCATTCAGGTTCAGGAGGGCAACCTGAAGTAGATTTCCCTGTTGTGCCAGTTTTTGAGCAGTTTTTGTTGAATACAAAACCCATTCAAAAGGAAAGAATGAATTTGTTTGTAATTCTGTCAATTTCAAGGCTGATACAATGGCTTCCTTGGCTGTAGTCTGTTCATAAGAATGGCAAATAACGTAACAAGGTCATTTATTGTAACTGCCAAATACACTGATGATGTCAGGGCTTTATGTTTATTTCTGCTGTGGTGAAACTGACATTTCATTAATAAATAGTGTCTTTTTTCATTTGCTGATCTTTGATTTGTGTGTGCACTAAATCAGTGTTTCCTCTACATTCATTCAGCAGTGGTGGGACATTACAGACATAGTTTATTAAATATAATGAAATATTAAATTAGCTAAACATTGTCATTTGGATCAGTTCCCCTCAAAAAACATGAACACATTTAGACCCCATCTTTAAAAATGTGCTTTTGTCATAAAGTATCCAAATAAGAATAGTTTTAATGCTGAAACCTGCACTAGAACCAAAATAGGTAATGACAATGTAACTGAAACGTAAATTCAACTGTATCTTTTCATTATGACACCAGAGGGACCCCTCACACCACTCCTTACACCACTCTATCATCTGGCAGTTCATACTAGTGTGGTTGTTGTAAGGTATTGTTTTTGTGGTTGGTTATCATTTATCATGATTTATCAAGTTCTAATATAACCTAACACTGGATTTAACATATGTTAGGTTAAACATACATTAGGATAGGCCAAACAAATCTTACAGATGATAATAATAATAGTAAATGCACTGTAATGGATGTTTAGTTTCCATTGACTGGAAAGGGTACTAAAGCTTGGAATACAATACACAGAATAGAAAGTTGCTTTTGTTAGGCGGCATGTACCATGGCAAAAACTGTTGACCCTGATTTGAATAGCGCACTCAATGAAGAATAAACAACTTCAAGAGTGAGTTTGAATAAAGCAGAGTCAAATTGTCTGAACCTGATCTCATTATAAATTATTAAATTAATTATTGAAACATTTCTGAGAGGGACCTGAATGGTCAATATGGCGTACAGGTTAATTCATAGTCAAGTGGTTCAGGCAAACGTCTGTGTTCTGACTTGACCCTGTGACCCTGTGTCTTTTACTAACTATTGTTAGCAAGTGTTGCAGGGGAATAATCGTCTTACAACAGGGTTGCTTTTTCAATTAGAACTGTAGGTTGTTCAAAAAAATGCTGCTATTCCTTCGTCAGCGAAACTGTCTACATTGATTACTAAAACAGGCAGACCGGTTGGGGAGATTGAAGCCTTGGGAGATTGAGTGTGAACTGTGTTTACAACCTGCCAAGACTCCACCTAAATAAGGATGAAGGGTTTTTCAAATGGCTAATATTTCAAAAGGGTAAGAGTAGTTCAGTTGCTTTTCTTTCAGAAAAATGATTTTGAAAATAACCTACTTTCTGCCTGTTCCCCTTTTGTCCAAGAATCATTTTGCAGCTGTCCAAGTTGTATCATCAACACCCACCCCTCATTCAGAGTTCACTCCTAGAGGTTCCAGTAATGGAAGTTGTTAAATAAATAACCCACTTTTAATCCTCCTTACATCTAAAGATCAGGCATCATATTGAGATTTGCTTTGGCCTACTATGACCTTTGACCTACACCAGTGTCACTCAGTATAGTTTCCAAGAACAAGCACGCATAAGCCACCACCCAAAGTGTTTCAGAAAGACTATCTGTGTCGTGGGTTTAGACAGTGACAGTGTGCATACAATAAGCCCCAATAACAGCAATCTAGTACATAGCAATTTGTTCATTTAATTGCAAATACCACTTTACATTGGATTAATTGCAATATGAATTCAATAAAGTTTCTAAAAGTGTGAATAGATGGTTTAATTCATGAATTCTTCTCTCCCTGGCCATAGTTTTGTATTTCATACCTGCACAATAAAGCAGTATGGTTGATGCATTATATAAATACTGAGAATATAAAAGCTGTTAAAGTTTTTTGTTAAATTTCAATGTTGGTAAACTGCTAATACTTTTAACAAGTTCATTGTGAAAATGACAAAACAGGATTTCTGTTTAGCAAAAGAGAATTGTTTGAGCTTTTGTTTTATTTCTGGCCATGCCCCTGAAGTCCCCCTAAACATCAGACTCACTGTTACCAATTTTATTTCCTAGCCACTAGTTCACAGATCCTAACATAGCTGTGTCCTTAGGTGTAAAGCATTGAGTCTTTGTCAGCATTTTCATGCCTATTAGGCTTCCAGAAAGGACAATTAGTGCTGCAATCCAGAGACAATTGCCACAGCTCTCTCATTATTCATTACCACCAGGGCTCTTAGTAATGTTATTAATCCACAGTGCCATCAATCCTGGTACAATGAAAATAAATTAAATGATCAGCCTCAGATGAATTCCGCATTTTCAGGGATCCACCTCTTTCATCCTCCCTCCCTCAGCAAATGTGCTGAACAGCATGGGTGGTCCTGTTGAAATGTTTATAGACCGAATGTCTGATGTTTCTCTCCCTCGATTCCTCATGTTAACAGAACAGCAGCACTGTTGTTATTGATAAGTGCATGCCTTACAGCCCAGGGAATTAAATGAACCCACAACCAACCATCTCCAGATTCCTAAATCATTTCATAACTCATAAAATGTCATTTTTCAGTGTAAACTGGAGATTGCACTCAAAAGGCTATTTCAAATCTGTTTCTCTGCCACTTGTTGCCTACTGAAAAAACAGGTAGTCATAGACTCTTAGAGTCTATCTGCATCCATATTTAGTCACATTTAGTGTAAACATTTGACAGTGATGTCATTTTATTGACTTGCATTAGAGTGACAAATTTAAGCTGCAGGTCTGACAGCATAGGCTAATGTCTGCTACCATCCTGTAACACAAGAGGTCATAGCCTCACGTGATCGACCCGAATGTGACTGTGACTGCAGCACAGGCCCACCAACAACCATCAGCCTTTGTATTCAGAATGTCAAACCACTTTTCTAGGTGATATTTTACTGGAATGACAGGAAGTCCCCATTGGTCTCCAGGAGTATATAAAATTATCCTGAGCTGTGGCGGATTTAATCAAGGTGAGTCACTCTGGCACTGTCAGCCCACTCTTATCTATTTAATCTTTGCCTTGGGTTCAGTGCCCATACCACACGCCGGAGGCTGCACATTAGCATTTTCCATTAATATCAAACACATCATTCATCTCCCTTTCCCAGTGCTATGAGGGTGGCATCTCTGAAGAGGTGTCCAATATCAAAAAGTGAGCCAAGTTTTTTTTCCCTCCCTGCATTTACAGCAATGTGCCTAAAACTAGTAGTTGATTTATTTGGGCAGTCAGTAGACATACCATACAACAGTCAGTTAAAGTAACAATTACCATGTATGTGTGTCGTTAGTTCACTCCTCTGTCAATGTTCAAGGGAACAACAACTTTTTTGTTCCATTCATTTTCTTTCTATTCCTATTAGGGGGGATTACCGATGGGCAATAAAGAGTCTCCAATCCACCTGACTTGCTTGTTGACTTGCTCGTCTTTGGACTGTGGGAGGAAACCGGCGCACCCAGAGGAAACCCACGTGACCACAGCGAGAACATGCAAACTCCACACAGTAAGGACCAGGACAACATAATCCAATAATCAATGCATCATCACAATGTAGACAATTTAAGATTATACATCTGTACTGTTCTTAACTGTACTATGATGTATTACATTCCCAAAAATGGTATGTGGTTTGATATTCTTGAACATGTCTTTTGTTTGTTGTCATAACTGTGGCATAATAAATGGCAGAGCTTGTACAGTCACAGTATATTCCAGTTTTGATGTGTCACATAACTGAGGGCTACGTCCCTTAAGCTTGTTAGGATGTTGAACAATTGATAAGCATAGGGCCTTTGATGTTTCCTGCTTGTTGGCTCGACTGAACCAATGCATGAAATCACAAATCCAAAAGAAATCAACACATAAACTCCTACAAAAATGTTGATTCCTTCTGCAGTCCTCTCTCAACAGTACACCATTGGTTATCTATCGTGCTACAGTTTCATTTGGCTCAAAGTAGGCTTGCTGCCGTGAGACAAGAGTACTGTGTATGAATCTAAGAGAAAACATTCCTGTCCCTTCATCACTTCTAAAACATTTTTAATGAATAACCCATGTGACATCAAATTAAACTTACCAGGATTATGTTCACAGTCAAAGATCCCTATGGTCCCTGATTAATTATGAAGGATCAAACCCCTCCCATGTCTACTGTGAATTGAGAGAGGCTTGATTTTGGATTTTGATGGTTTGGATTTTGCCATTACTGTCAGCCTATGCTATTTCAATTACTGTATAATGTGACAACAATAGTATCTTGATGGACAGACTAGCTGCGGTTTTTCATTCAACCATTTTAAAAAAATATATTTATTATACCTAATTTGAAGAATGTTCCACTTTGTATTCTGAGAGTGAAAAAGTATCATATATCTAATGGTGTAAACATATACATACACAGGAGTTGGGGAAAAAAGTGGTGCTAAATTTTGATTTGATACATATTAACTATATGCTCTTTTGAATTGTGCTGTTTGAGTTCTCTGATTTGATGTTTACCGTCAAAGCGTAATATAGCTTTAAATGAAATTCTTCCATAATTTAATTTATGCTTCATTTTCCTTTCGTGTACACAGACTCTGAAAGGGGTGACATTCTCTGGAAAGGTAACTTCTGGGTTGTGCTTTTGGCTCGGCTGGATAAGTTGCATGCTGTGTAAATGTGACGTTTGAATCCAGCCTGGAAGCTTTGTCACACATCTTTTCTGTCTCTTTTCGCTGTGAATTGAACGCAGAAGTGCCTTAAAAGTAAAATTTCTGGTGAGTTTTGTACGGTGGCATGTACTATACTGTATCAAGGCAGAAAAAGCAATATACTAACTATATGCTCTTTGAATTGTGCTGTTTGACTTGTCTGCTTTGATGTTTACAGTCAAAGAGTCATATAAGAAATTCTTCCATAATTGAATTTCATGATTCATTTTCCTCTCACCTTGGTCCCGTGCTACTATGAAATTCATAGAACATAGAGATAACCTGAAATTGAGTCTGCTATCAGTCCAGTGCTAACCGTACCTTTGAGACTTATCTATAAAGCTCCTGTATTGGAGAGAATGTTAGTGTGGCAATCAATGGAAAGCAAAGTCAAAGCTATTTTCATGAGTCAATTCAATGTCAATATGTTATGACTCTATCCGTTTTCTAATGGCTGAATGTTTTTCAGTGACGTTCAACATAACCCAGTTCTTCAGTTTTTGAAATGAAGTACATCACTCAGGAATCTACAGCAACTAAAGTCTTTTATATTGTATTCACTCTGACATATTTACTGTGAAATTGAACACATCACCTATATATTGCTTGGTATAGTGTATTTACAACACTTTTGCCATTGCTAATTGCAGATGCCAATTGTTAATACTGTTATCTGCATTATAACTTAGCTGTTGCTAGGCAGCAAAGAAAGTATGATTGTGACAACAGAATGAAGTACATTGTGAAAAGGTGCATAGTTGGTTGGGTTTTACAGGTGACTGACTGAATGCAAGGTTTTATTTTGAAAATCAAACACTGGGAATATCCATTGCCAAACCTTTCTCCTAAAGCTTACATATCATTTGTAAAGTAAATCCACAGGTAGATTGAATATTTGGCCTTAATATAGTGACTTTATAATGAATTGTTATTACATTTATTACAGCATGTTGGTCTCTTGCAAAAGATTTTTGGGATACAATGATATTGGTTCAGTAGGCAAAGATTGAGTTTCAGACACCTAATAACTAAACATCAAAGTTACACCAGCTGCTACAATGGATGTGAGAAAAGAAGCATCAGGTTGCCTACTTGACAAGGCAGCTCTTTGTTAAGGCTCAAGAAACACACACTGAGCCACTTACATCTGTACAATACACATCAGAGCCTCAAATTCAGTGAGAACTCGCCCAGCCAAACCAGACCAGATCTGAATACAATGCAGTCACTTAACCCAGACGGGCCGGCATGCTTTAAATACTACATGACTCATATTTTCCCTAACTGAAAAGAAACTTTGGCTGTGAATTATGTATTTATGTCAAACGGGAGATCGGCATCCTGTCATTGTATAAATGCGTGGAACAATTTCCTAAGCCTGTTTACACCAAGGTTACACATGTATCGCCATCATTGCTTTGTAATAGTCTCCTACATAGTGCGCGTTGCCTTTGACAAATAACCGTGCATGTACCGGCGCGTATGTCATTTGTGTAGCAGACTAGCTTTGATAAGAAAGTGCATGGAACATTAACCAGTGCTGCAAAACAATAAAAAAAGAGGATAAAGGCAGTGGTGTACACAGACTCTGAAAGGGGTGACATTCTCTACTAGGTTGTCCTGGTGGCTCGGCTGGATAAGGTGCATGCCATGTAAATGTAATGTTTGAATCCAGCCTGGAAGCTTTGTCACATCATCTTCTCTGCCTCTTTTCACTGTGAATTGTCTAATAAAGCTGAAGTGCCTTAAAAGTAAAAAGGCATTTCTCCAGCAATGCTGATTTCTGGTGAGTTTTGTACGGTGGCATGTACTGTCCATACCCTATCAAGGCAGAAAAAGCAATATACTTGCATTTCTGACCTCTCACTGAGATTAATATGTAATCCAATTTAAAAATGACATGCATAAAATGAAATGCAATATGAAACAACCTCGAAACAACCTCGAAATATCAAACAGAACCCTAGCAAAGTAGTTTCTTTGTTTAGCAATTCAATTTCCATTTCCTTTTTCCAGCAACTAAAAAGTA
The DNA here is from genome assembly GCA_900660455.1 of Gephyroberyx darwinii. Classification (NCBI taxonomy): domain Eukaryota; kingdom Metazoa; phylum Chordata; class Actinopteri; order Trachichthyiformes; family Trachichthyidae; genus Gephyroberyx; species Gephyroberyx darwinii. The sequence continues at coordinate 9,175 of CABFOQ010001884.1, read as the reverse complement.
TGTTTCTATTCAAGATACGCAAGCATAGGATCAATCAGTATTATTATTTCTGGATTGGCCAACTTATACTAAATATCTATGGTTGACATTCAGTAATTCCACCTTCATCTACAAATTGCACTGTTCTATCAATAAGAATCATTGCACAACTGTTTTTTCCCTTACGAATTCCAGGTGAAACTATTCTAGGCTGCTGAAAGTGAAGAAGCATTTGTTGACATTCTGGTCCATATTCAGACCAAAAGCAATCACACAGTGTCAAAATTACACAAGGGAAAAGACCTAGGTTTAAAATTGTGGTTACAGGCTAGCTCTAAAAGTCGCTTCTCATTGTAGTTTGGCATTTCTCTCAATTTTATCAGTTGTTTCATCTGCAGGAGCTCAACTTTTTATCTGAACACACTGAATAAGAGAAGGAAGGAAATGTGTTATGATAAAACATTCACATGGCCTTAAATGATCACTGCTGATTGATGTAAGATATTAAAGAGAGGTAAGGCATACGGTGAAACAGCCTAGTGGAAATACTGTGGTATAAATGCCCTATAAATGCAGCTTCTCAGATGATCAGTGCTGGTGATGCTGTTAGTCCGTTTCTGTTTCAATCTGAAAAGGCCACCAAGGACAAAAAGGGCAGGGGTAGCCATGATGCTATCCAGTGCTTTTTCATGGCAGCTGTGGGACATGTTTTTACATCCCCCAGATGTTCTGGAGTGGCCCATTTCAGGAGCTTTTCAGGCATGGGAGTCTGAGAGGACAGAAAGTGACAAACTAAAAAAAATTGCAAATCTAAGAGTAACATAACATCTTCCGTTTGGACGCCTTATCCAGTGTGTCTCACAGTACCATGAGTGCAGACATTTTTAGCATGGGTGACCCCAGTGGGAATCCAACTCCTAACCCTGACAGTGTTAGCACCATGCTGAACTCACTGAACTACAGACCACATAGTGCTCTTCTCTCTCTCCTCTCTCCCTCCCTGTCTCTCTCCTTTTTCATCCTGTCACTTCCATTTATGCTCTCTCAATGATAAAACAGCAGGATCCCTAATGACATTTTTATACTTTCATCCTTATTCTTCCACCAGTGTTCACCACTGTTGCAATATTCATAGCTTCACATGTTTTATCCCCGGCTTCATCCTTCAACACAGATGCACCATGTCAGAAAAGCTAGAACACTCTCTATCCTCTCACTCTGCCTGAACGGAGCCAAATTCGTATGGTTTTCTGTTGAAAGTTGCGTGTGGCTGTGTAACCTCCTGTGCCTCCGTCTCTGTAGGGATGACCACAAGGAAGGGCTCAAGTTCTACACCGACCCCTCCTACTTCTTTGACCTGTGGAAGGAAAAGATGCTGCAGGACACAGAGGACAAGAGGAAAGAGAAGAGGAAGCAGAAGGTACAGTTCTATCCATGAGGATCTCATTGAACACAATATGGTCTAACAGTTTAAGGTGACCAAATTGGGTCCCCAGCACGGACCCCAGCCTACCTATGATGTATCACTATTCCTACAACCAGGCCAAAAGAGAGAAAATCTTATATTAAAAACCTGTGCATTCACATAGTGTCTCTGCAGGAACAGACAGACTTACTCTACAGTAGATCTACATATTACAAGAGATGTATTATAGCCTATTGTAGACTCTATGGTGTCATTTTTTTTCTAATAAGCACATATGCTCCTGAATTGAGGAAATGGGAGCATGGGAGAAAAATGTAGGTAAAGCAATGTTTTGTGGGGGAAAATCCTAATTTTCAGTGTCAACTTGGACACTCTGACTAGGTTGTTGAAACTGTTTGTATAATAGTGTAAATAATTATCATCTGGCAGACTTGCTGCTATGAACTTTCTACCTACCTCTAAGTTTCTACTGTCGCTCTAGTGGCTTCTCCCCGGCAACAGGACGGCTTGTGTATGAATGTATCTAGCTTGGGCCTCCCTCTCTTGCTCTTGGAATCACTTTTGTGATGAGGCATCTTATCTAATGTTATTTTCTTAAGAGAATACTGTCCGACCTGCCGTCTCTGCCTAACTTCCCTTCACTCGCTACTCCGTCATAGTGAAAAGAAAGAATCACGATTCTTGGAGATGGTCTTAAAACAACTAGCAGCAGTTTGAGCTAAACCAAACAGAATAGCCTGAGTGTTCTTTCTCTCTCTCCCTCTCCTAGGAGCAGAAGCGCTGTGTTGACGGGACGTTACAGAGGGAGGTGAAGAAGGTTCGCAAGGCCAGGAACCGTCGGCAGGAGTGGAACATGATGGCTCTGGATAAGGAGCTGAG
>CABFOQ010001883.1:0-10207 GCA_900660455.1 Gephyroberyx darwinii | reverse complement strand
TAGGCCAGTCAGAAGAGAGATCTGATGGCAGCAGCTCAGGTTCGGGGGCGGGGGCAGGTCCAGGTGAGTCCTCCGTCTCTATCCCCAGTGACTCACAGAGCTGCATCATTGGGAATCATACAGGGCGAGGCTTTTTTTCCCAATAGGTTACCCTTTTGGTAGCAAAACTAGTACCCAATATATATGCCTTGGTAGGTGCTTGTCTTGGCTACCCTGAAGCAGAATTGGGGCGTCTTCTCTCTTTAAGGAAACCTGTGAATTTCCATTTGGAGCTTCGATACTTGGTTTCCACCGTCTCCAGTGGAGTATGGAAAGGCTGGGGGACTGTGGTCAAACACGGTCCAGACTACTCAGAGTGCAGCTTACTGGTGGTGATGGGTGGAGTGCTATTTGTTTGGAAGACCAGGCCAGTTGTGAGGTGGTGTCGGTGAAGAGAATGCAGATCTGACCCACCCTAAAGCACGTTATTTTAATGTTCTTGGACATAAGCATTCTCCCAAAGCTAGAAATAAGTGAGCTAAGACTCTAGTCTGATGTGATCAAGTGATACGTTCAGTGTTCTGTTGAATAGGGGTATCCAGGTATTTGGGTAAATATTATAACTGACAAATGTTCTATGGACACACAAATTAATTGCCATGGTGGCCATCAGACTTCATTCATTCGTTCATGTATTTTATGCACAGTGGACGTACAGTGTGGACTGCTGCCACCAGCAGGAGGAAACCATATTTGATTTACAAGGAGTAATTAATCTGATGAGTGAGTCCAGAAGAAGCCCACAACAGGCCCATGGTTACCATGGTAACAGGAGGAAGCAGCATGAAGATTTTGCAAGAATCCATGTTAAAATATTGCTTTCTTATTGTAAGAGTTTTGCGAGTGTCACAAATCCAAAGTTAAGAGATAGATGTGTCTTGACATTTAATATCTGGAGATATCTGTTGTGATATCACAGTGCAGTTGCAATTTCAGAATGAAGAAAAATAGACGTCATCAAAAGGCTATGGAAGAGTTGTGTAGCTCCACAAAGTGACTCTGGATGCACAAGCAAGTCCTTTTTTGTGGTTTCCAGCTTTTTCTGGTCTCCACAACTACTGACTGGATTGAACCAGAATGATGTGAATAGCACAAGTAAATTCTGTTTTCAGGGTGGATTTCTTTCTCTAGCATATTGTTTTTTCACAGTGTGAAATGTGTTTACTTTCTTTCCTTCTCTCTTACACACATGCAACCACACACCCCTTCTCGTGTAAGAAATACGCATGCATTGAAAATGCATGGGAACACATGAACTTAAGCAGTTTGAACTGAAGATTTCATTAACTGTCCTCTTGTTTAGATAAAATAGCCTTGGAGGGAGTGGTAGTGCAGAGAGCAGAATGCAGACCTGCCGCTAGTGAAAACTACATGAGGCTGAAGAGGTGAGTACACAGTGAAACAGTACACACACAATATTTTTATGTCTTCAGAAATAAATAACAACCTGATAATGCTCCTGCTGTTTGTAATATTGAATGCATGTATGTCTTGGACTATATGCGTTGGTGCTATTGTCATTGTTTCATGTGTGCCCTGTAAAACTCAATATGTCTCTCCATCAATGTCACAAAGCCATATTTCTGTAGGTATATTGTTCTTGGCAAGTAAAGTGATTCTGATTACGTGACAGGATACAAATTGAAGAGTCCTCCAAGCCTGTCAGGCTGTCTCAACAGTTGGACAAGGTTGTCACCAACAACTACAAACCTGTGGCCAACCATGCCTACAATGTAAGAAATGCATCCCACAAACACGCAACTGTCTTGTTTTGTTTCTTGCCCAGGGTTTTTTCATAGTCTATACAAAATATAGACCACACATGTTTTCACCCACAAGTTTACAGTGTATATAACTAACTTTTGTCTATGTACCTTTTGCTGTAGCTGGAGTATGACAGGAAAAAGAAGGAGGAGGGCAAGAGAGCAAGAGCTGACAAACAGCAAGTGTTGGATATGTTGTTTTCTGCCTTTGAGAAGCACCAGTACTACAACATCAAAGACCTGGTGGACATAACCAAACAGCCTGTGGTAAGACTACCGGGCACCAGGGGGGTTGTTTATCAGATCTATTGTTACTGTAAAAGTAATTCCCTGGACAAATTAAGTCATGTGTGAATTCAATGAGGAACTTGTAATTTACAGTAGAGCAGAAAATCATTTTGAACATTGCTGGCTAAACACAAAAACCACAAAAGCCATCAGATCTGGGTCATTAAGAGTAAGCGTGATTCAAGCCATTGGCTGTCTGTTCCATAAGACTAGAGATAACTTTATGCAATGGCTCATCAGATATTTTTCTAAAGTGTATATGTATTTCCATAACATATATTCTGATAGTTCCAAAGTTTTAATTTCTATATTTATTGATCTTATATTTAATTCTAACTGCCATTAATAATATATTAAATGAAACTTCAAGACCCTGCTAATGCATAAAGACTTATTTCTGACCATGTGACTAGTCAGATCAAAATGCTTCTGTTGCTCATAAACATACATTGTCTCACAGTGAATTTAACATTTCTCACAAATGGTCCTTTTCCAGATTTACTTGAAGGAAATCTTGCGTGACATCGGCATCTACAATGTGAAGGGAACTCACAAGAACACCTGGGAACTCAAGCCAGAGTACAGACATTACCAAGGCGAGGAAAAGACTGATGAATAGCTTTTCCCTCTATCAAGGCCAATAGACCACCACATATCCCAAACCAGGCCTTGGTTTCGATCTTGGGAGTTCTTACCTTTCCTTACATCCAATCTCAAAACACAATGGATGAAGGGGTCAAGCAAAGGCAGAGTTTTGAGGGGAGAAGTTGTATTTCTCCAATTATTTTTCCGGAGGCAAGAAGAGCGGACGCGGGCAACAGCTCAAGGTTTTACTCACGAAAACACCATTTCTTCTACATCCTGTTTCTATCACAGCTCTAGCACACCCCTGAAATAAAGACCATCAGTATTTGAATTAGTTCTATTCCTCAGAGGCATAGAACCACTGGTTCATAGTATCAGTTTTAATGTTTTAAATTAATGCTGTGTGAATGACCAGAATAAAAATGCTGTATTCTGCGTACCGGACAACTAAGTGCGACGAAAATGGGGAGAGATGTCTTTCAGAGATATTTTGACATTGTACCGTTTTAGTTTTGTTTTTATCGTAGTGTGTATACTGTTTTGAGATGCTTTGTAATGTGGTTTTTGCAGTAACTAAATTACAGACTTCTGCATCGTGACTCCCAGAAGATAATACAGCCTCAACTTTTGTTGACAGAATTTCCATTAGAGGCCAATAGTAACTAACACTGCTGTAATCCTTTTTAAGGTCTGTGCTTCAGGTGTCCTGGTAGTCTGTTTTCACTTTGTTAGATTTGATTGTACGTTTTTTTTTTCCATTGATTGACTTCTGAAATAAAATTTTTTTATACAAACCGACTGGGGAAAGATGTTATTACTGATACAACATTGTAGTGGCAGATCACAAAAACTACCTCAAATGTAATCTGCGATTTTCAAATGGCCACAAATTGTTCCATAGTATTTGACTACACTGACTGTCCATATATTGCAAGTACTGAAGACACCTTTGTAGTTTTATTTCTATACCTATAATCCAAGGCCTTGAGTTTTTCCATCTTTAAAAGTAGCTCAGTTATGGGCAATGGAATGAACCTCAATTTGAGCTGCTGTGTTTTGGAAAATTGGTGTCCCTGCAGTTACTATGCATCTCTTATTTGGCCAATATAGGATTACCATTAAGTATATACCACTGAAGATCTCTACAACAGACAGCAAATCAACTTTTAAAAAAGTTTTGTACATTTCAACACAATGAAAACACTGATGCAGTTGAGGCAACTCAGTTTCTTTCCTTGTCCTCCAGCACTTCAAGCCATCATTGACCTTACTGTCTACTTGTGTTTGGTTATGATAAGCCAAGTCTGGCAACAAGCCATTATGGGAGCTAAATGTGAAATCTGACGGCCCTGTAGTTTAAAAGTTAATAAAATCTACATTAGTCATATTTGGTAGTTTCATAAAGCGCTCAATTACCTCAGCCTCTCTATTTGGTAATTAAAGGGACTAACATTATGTGCCAGTAATAGTTAAGTTGTTACTCTGCTATCTCAAACTCCTAAAAAGAAAAGACTCCAGATATTAAACAGTACATTGAGACGAATGGTGTTTTGGTCAATGGACCATTTATTAATTTAGCGACAGGAAGGGTGTCAATTTGACACATTTATCACACGCACAGCATGCAAGTTCATCCAGCTTGGAAGTACTGTGCAGAAGGCAAAGACAGTTGAGACAGGCAAAAAGTTGTTCCTCAATGTAAGGCCCAAGGTCTGTCCAGTCCACTTCCAACAATCTTGATTATTGACTGCAAAGAGATGAACAAGGGTCAGTCCACCATTTAGAAACACAGCCCACAAACATCACATAACAAAAATGACCATCCTGCAGAAAATGGAAGTCCTGTACTCCCAGATCTAAACCAGACACATCCCAAGTAGATCGCAAAATGTGCTTTTAAAATCTATCCATTAAATAAGTAAATATGGACAGCAGCCTTTCAGTTCAAGAATGCATGTATTGTCAATTAAAATGTTTTGCCCTGAGTGAGTCATTACAATTGTAAATTTCTAGAAAGCATAAGACATTTTCCTTGTGTATCTTATAATTTTTTATACAGCCACACACTAGAAAAGTCTGCACGTAGATAGGAATTTGGTCCGACTGGCGATCGATTTTAAAAATCTCCATTGGTTTCTTAATTGGTTTGTATGTATTCCTCAATTCAATCTAGACCGCCATGTATCGTGGCAGTCAGAAAGCGCAAGGAATGCTCAATTTAGCATCTCTATGCAAACCCAAAAGCCAAGGTAACCTGCTTCAGGTCTATCAGTGGATGCAGATTTTAGTCTACATCAAGTAAAGATAACATTGCAAATGATGCTAGGGATGTTTAAATGCTCATTGCTCACCTGCAAAGTAACAGTTTTGTCCAAGACTGGCTTGATCGTGTCTGGGGCAGCCTCCTTGAATTCCTCAGCTCTGGTTTCTCCTCCTCCAACTGTGAGACTGAGAAGGGAGTGACAAACATAACACTTATTTTAAGAGGACAACCTCACCAATTGTCTTGAGACAGTATTGACTAATGCATTGAAGAATCATCATTATTGGGAATCACAAGCTAATGACATTAGACATGCTTTCATTTATCATCCCCTCTTCAATCCGAGACGCCAAGGTAAATGGGCGGGCAGAAAGCGCGGGGATGTTAATATTGCATCTGAAATAATAAAACCTGAGGTTCCCCACATCAGAAGGCCCAGGCTGTCAAAGATGCAGCATGTGCTGTGTTGAAAGTCTTGGTCAACACTCAGTTCTGGAGTAATATGCATAGTTTTCATAAACTAAACTGCTTTTGTTATCTTGACATTGAATTGACACTTACATTTTCACACGATTTGATGTTCTTGCTCTTGTTTAAGATAGCTTCTCGCAGCCATTTGTCAAGCTCTATTATTGACATGACAGACTGTGGTAGCAGCAGCATCATTATAGCCTTCCGCAGACCCACGGCCATCATCCTTCCTCTGGCTGATGGAAGAATCCACCAAATGGCACCTGATCAGCTAGTAAAAAGAAAAAAGCAGATGAGAAATGCATTATTAAACATTTTAGTACAGTGTCTACATAACACCACAATAGACTGCAGATCTCTTGACTGATAAACCTTAGGAAGCAAACACTTGAAATGTAAGTAATCTGTAAATCTCTAAAGATTGGGAGCACAGACCAGTTCAATTTCCGGTTCTCGAACATGTGCGCAAATAACGTAATTTTATGTTTTACATAGATTACTCAAATATTTACTGTACAATTCAGGGATTATTCGACAGTTTAAATAATTCATTGTTACAGCACTAGAAGAAGATAACTGTCTCATTTTGATACTGAACTTGCACATTTGCGGATTACTGGAGTAATGAACAATTTGTATAGTTATCTTTAAAACAAAGCATTATAATCTTATATCGAGTGAACTAAAGGCTATAGTGAAGATATCCATCGGGGGGAAAGGTTCCTAACGTTACACCTTTTTGCTAATCAAATGTCAAGACCTTTCCAAGACTATTCCATGACACACAACACAATTTCCACAAACAATATATTTCAAATGTCACATTTTTGGCTTATTTCTGGATACAACTATCACTTACGACCGATACTCGCGGGGGATTTCTGATTTGAGTTATTAATCCTCCAAGAGAATTAACGGTAAGATCAACAATTCGGTTAACTGTAGCAAGAGGCATTTCCGGCGACACGGACTACCGTAACGGTAGACTAAAGTCTACGATTTGCTCTTCAATGCAAGGAAGTTAGACGTGATATACTTACAAGTGATCATGTCGTTAAAGATGATGGAACTGCTGATTTGTTAATGTTATTTTTGAGAGAGGATGGACGTCGATCCTCACTCAACTCGCCAGTCGTGGTAAAGGACTGGACGATACGGAACTTCCACGTTAAATACAGGTTTGTGACTCTTCTCCGCCCCCTTGAGGTTGAGGAGGGAAATTCACAATGTCGCCCTCTGGTGTTCACAGTTTGTCAACGAGAAAAGGCACGACTTCTCTATAATTTACAGAGTGCATTGAATTAATCATGACACTATATCTTCACATATATAAAACAATTGTACTTTATTGTTTGGAATTACTTGGGGTCTGTTAAAGGCTTGTTTTTTTCAAGGTTTTATCGCAAACAACATGTGTAATGATTTTTTTTTTGATATTTTAAAATGGCTGGTGAAGTTCATGTTTGTTCATAAAAGAAAAATATATTTGTCAATTGAAAATAAATGGGGATTCTCTCTGAAATAAAAACAACTAGCAGCAGAGACGCAAGTTGTCATAGTAACAGAGGTGGTTCATATATTGTTCAGTAAATTTGAGGAAGAAATAATATAAACGTGCTGCATAATTATAGCCCACTTTATGTTTGTTCAAAATAGGAGAATCAACTATATTGCATTAGGATGCATAGCTGCGTCGTTTGCCTGACTCATTCTTCTTAACCTAGTCAAACCCATAGCGTGTGTGCGCGATCACGCATGTGCTAGTGTGCGCGGTCGACCTCCTTCAATCTGGGTTCAATCTGTGACTAATTTGACAGAGGAGAGCATTATAAATCAGACCTCGCGAATTTAGATTGCCCTCGATCTGCTTCCTGTGGATTTATGTTAGAATATGCAGGCAATAAAGAGGATTTAAGAGTAGGTAACTTTAAATTTAGCCTTAATTCTATTTTCCTAAAATTGTGACTGTTATTATGTAGAGTAATGTAGTGTAATGAAATGAATCTTTACAAACTGAACAGATGCCTTTCTGGTCTCACAAAGCTCTACTGGTTTTCCAGTACTAGAATAGAGAACTAATTGTAGCAGGGATGTTACCTGAAATAATGTTGTGTTCCTAATTCAACTAAACTTTTGGTCGTCTTCCACAGACGTGGTGGGGAGTGAAACAACAGCCCAAATATGTTCAGAGCAGTGTTTGGAAACAAGAGAGAGGGAGGAGGAAAACGCGGAGAGAAGAAGAGCAAAAGAAATTCAGGTAAGAATACAACCACAGAAACTACATATGTAACAAAACCTTTAGTACTTGTGCACAATCGCATAGCCATTATTGCATCTAGGGTTGCATCTAGACACTTCATCACTATTTGGACTAGTACATGGATTGTGATAATTAATAATTTGTTTTTAATGTGCTACACTGTCTCTGATTGCAAATAATGTATGAGGAAAATATGTGAAATCCTTGTCTTTTGTTGTGCGTAGATTATTGAAGCCAATATTCAGCTTCTCTCCTCTTGGGTGATTTAAGTAGAGCCAATTCAATTAGCCTAATTCACCAGTGTGTCCCCGTCCTTCATGCAATGTCCCAGTCCTTCATGCATTAAAGTGTGTCAGGAGAAGTTAGAGTGGGTTAAGCAAACATCCTGACCTACAAAAGGCATGCTGGAATTCTTAGGAAATTGTGGGTATAACTGAGATGATAACACATACAAATTGTTGGTGTATTATATCCATTTGATATATATTTGTGATCATTCAGTATCTCTGCAGTGTTTGCCCTATTTTTCCCATCATGCTCCTCCCCGCTTGTCTTTTATCTACTGTTACACAAGCTGAATATTTTATAGGGTGGCAAACTTTAACCAAAAGGTGTGTTGACCAACATTCACTTTTTATTGTAGCAATGAAGCTATTTGTGGTCTCGCAGTTCTCTTCAACAGAGGAGGAATCAGGAAGCACATGCAGTGAAGATGGAAGAACACCGGGCCCAGTATTAGAGCCAACATGTTGCTCATTAATAGTTAATAACGTGTTGCTCTTGTTGGCAAAAACAGAGACAGAGAACTGTGTCAGTCTCATTTCAGTGATACAGTATGTTAACAGTACTTTGGCATGGCTGGGAACATTTGAACAAAGATATCACATTACATTTAGGATACGCAACTGTGTATTGTCTGAAATAGTAAGTGGTGGGAACTGTACCACTTCTGTGTCCTTGTTTTATGCGAGTTAATAACAGCGTAAATGACCTCAATTAACTGTAGTCATTTAAGGTAGGGGGAAGTGGTGGAGAATGATTGAATTGTACTATGTATTGATTTGGTTTCAAGGCCACAAGGAGAGCCACTGAAATCTGGTATTGCAAGTTTAATTGGTAATAAGACCTCTGATTGGTGTGTAATATTAAATGGAAGACACGGGATCGACTTTATGACCGCAATATGTGCAGACATGAAAATAATAAAAATATTGAAATGTAGCTTCTTTGTTGAGTGTGATCCCATTCCTTTAAATAGATGTTCTAGCACTGCCAACTTTCCATTACCTCATTCAGCAATATGCCTCCAAGATATGTTCCTTCTCTCATAGCCTTATGTGAAACATATTTAACACGGCTCACCAAGTGCCTCTGTGTTGTTGAATCAACCCACTTCTATTAACCAAGCTACAGCTTCCTGCCCTTTTCTCTCTTTCCTCCCCACCCTCCTCTCTTTTCCATGTAGGTGGTGAGGTGTACACTCATAACACCCTGCAGGCGGGGAGCCGTGGGCGTGTCACACACTTCCAGGACCGAGGCGATGCCCAGACTGAAAGTCCAATGAAACTGCTGAGGTTGACTAAGGGTGTGTCCATGTCCTTGCCCTCCTCCCCTCTGCTCCCTCGCCAAACCTATATAGTACCCTCTTCCTCCTGCAAGTCCCCAGGTGGGTCGGATTCTTGGCAATAATAATAATAACAATAACAAAATCTAATGTGAATATGAACAGCAGAGAATGACAAGAAGCCCATCAGGGATTTTTTTCAAACATACCACAGGCTTGCATTTATCAGTGGTGAGCATCCTGCATTCAGCTGTCCCTTACATGTGACAGCCAATACAAGAGCATACTGTACATCCCAGCAGGGCTCCAATACATGTTACAGATTATCAAACAAAATGATTGAACAAGTTCACTTAAAATAACACTAGATGGCAGTGTCCCTCAGCAAGTCTGACCATTCAAAATAGTAGGTATCTCATTGCATGCAGCACAACCTTTTTCTTCCCAACCTCAGACTTCTGAACCATCCAGTATATCCAACGATCACGACAAGGAAAACCACGGCGATGTAAAGCCACATCATGTAACGAATGTCATCCCTTTGGTGGCCATGCAATTAAAACAGTAAAGTGTAAATTAGACTGCACAGAGCCTTTGAGAGCGCAGCCACATGCACGACTCACACGCTGAACAACCTCTGGTCTAGAAATATCAGAATAATTCACTGTTCTGAACATTTGGTCTTTCTGAGTGACCTCCATTCTCAAAGGGTTCAGATCAGCAAGATCCCGCCCTATTTATCCTAAGAACCCTCAGATGTTATTGGGTAGCTGGAGAACACATGCAGAGACCCACACACACACACACACACACCGATATGAGTTCACCCCTGTCCCTACCATCACACACCTAATATATTATAGATGGTACTGTGAGTATTGTACTGTTTGCATGCATGTCTTGCATTCGTACATACTGCTTTACTCATGGGAGACAATTCAAATTCTGCACCACAGATCCCATCTGGGGAAGCT
>CABFOQ010001877.1:0-10194 GCA_900660455.1 Gephyroberyx darwinii | reverse complement strand
GCAGACATTTGAAATCCATTTAGCCCACAGTCCAGCAGCAGCATGAGCCAGTATTCCCACTGGTACGAATACTGGCTCAGTCAGGGATCATCATAAGGCAAACAGCCATAAAAAACAATACAAAAAAATACTTTAAAGAAAACCATTGATTCATGCCTTTTACATTAAAAAAAAATACCCTATATATTAAACACATACTATGGTGTCTACTGTGAACCTAGGTTATAAAACTATCCCCACAGTGGTGACAGGCTGCCCTGCGGTAGCTCAGACAGCCCTGACGTGTCCTGGCCGTGGGGAACTTGAAAGACAGTTAGCTCAGCCCGGAGGGGGGCGGTGGATCCTACATGCGTTTATTCCTTCCTTCAAGAACCTACTGCTAATAAATGCCGTATGGTGAGAACGTCACGCCAAACTCCGTTCAAAGGTCCGTCAATTCAACGCCGCCGCGCATATCGGCAGACGTCCGCGGCTCGTAAAACACGACTTTAGACCTTTTACGAATCATTACAGCCACGTAATGTTATACCGGTTATAAAAGTTTAAATTGTATTCAGTTTAGTGCTGCTTGGTGTATTAGATCTACGCCGAATTGAAGAGTGAATCCTAACGATTCGATAAAGGTCGTAAGTAACGTTCTACAGGTATGTGGCTTTGCCGCAAAGCGAGACAGCTTTCATTTCGCAGATTTCTTAAAGGAGTTTGGCGTGACTTTCTCTCCATATTACAGAAAACGGAACGTATCGGGGCTACATAAATCATAACGTTACCTCTTTGACTTTGGCCCGTCTCTCCTTGGTTTCGGGGTCCAGAGGTTCGTGTCCAGTCGCCCCGGGTGGGCGGTGGTATTCAAAGAACGGCAAATTATTGACATCCTTCCCACCTTGACCCATACTCTCCTTGACAACTTTCTCCTTCTCGTTTTTGATGTCTTGTTTTATCTCGTCGGGCCGTTTCTGCAGCGTGTCCTTGGCCTCCAGCAGAGCTTTCTCGTGGTCTTTCCTGATCTTGGCCAGGACCCTCTCGTCGTTTCCAGCCGAACCCGAGTCGCTGCTGTCCGGACCGGTGCGGGTGTTGGTTTCCACCGCGGAGGAGTGGAAGAAAACTCCGCTGAGCAGCTTGGATGAGTCCGGCAGGAAGAAAATGGCACCGAAACAAAGCGTGATAAAGGCGCTGAACACTAATAACAAAATAAATTTCTCTGTCAACCTGAAAGAGGTCGGGCTGGCAGACTTCCTATTCGGGGTCGCGGTGAAAGGCAGAAGAGTTGCAACTGGCATTTTCCTTCTTCCTTCAACAACTCGAACAACAAAAAAAATGAATTTAAGTGCTCAAATTAGCTTACGTCGCGCTCAGTTTTAGTTTCTCCCGTTCAGAAATCCATTTCCAGACCGTATAAACAGGCGTAAATGTGAAATAATAATCATGCAATCTCCGGTAAAAAGTTGAGAGATGAAGCAGCTGTCCATACCGGAGACTCTCTGCAAAGACAAGCATAGCCCAACTGCTCACACAGGAAACAACGGCGGATAGGCGTGACTGACAGAAGCAGCTGGCCAATCAGCTTTCACCATGTGAGCCCTGGGACCACGGGTGGGCGTGGCTTAGGCAGATCCCGAGGTATTAAAGCGCTGACAGCCTCGATTTAAACCTGCTTCACCTGGAAAACCAACTGTGTCCGCTACAGACAACACACAATTAACCAAGTATCAAATATAACAGAAACAGAAGGAGAAAAAAAACGATACTCTGGATCAAATGGCAAACATCACCACCAAATATGCATCCGCCTCCATCAAAATAGAGATTAACCGACTACAGAATCAAATAAAATAGCAATTTACCACATACAACCACAAAACAAAATGGCTTGGCTTGTATAACGGTTTGTATAGCTGCTACTAGAACTGGCTTACTTGTCATCAATGATGATACAACTGCTGACAGCAGTAGTAGAATGGATTCTGAAGTGTACAGTAATCTTTTCTGCTCAAGTACAACCGAATGCCTCTAAACCCATTAGGCAGCGCTTTGTCTTACAGCAAGACGATGACCCGAAACAAGAAGTGGCAAGTTCTTGACTGGCAAAGTCAATCTCCAGATTTAAATCCCACTGAACACGCGTTTCATTTACTGAAGATGTGACTTAAGGCAAAAAGATCTCAAAGCAAACAACAACTGAAGACGAGTGCAGTTCAGGCCTTGCAGAACATCACCAGAGAAGATACCCAGTGTCAATGGAACGCAGACTTCAGGCAGTATTTTTGTACATCATTTCAATCTGTCCCAATGAATATTCTCCCCTGAAATAGGGGGACTGTATAAAAACTGTTGTCATTTGTGAAACCAATATTTATAAAAATACCCTCTAATAAAAGCTGACAATCTGTAGTTTAACCTCATATTATCTGATTGTTTTTAAATCCAAACATTTGGAGTCAAATTAAGAAAAAATGCTTCTTTGTCCCAAAATATATTGAGCACACTATACATATCTTTCTCCTCTCACCTATTTTAACACTTATTTTAATTCACACATCCGAATACAACACAACACTATTCTTTAAATCTTAATAATATTGCTTTTAATTTCTTTAATTCTCTGTCTACGTCAGGCTTAATGTTTGCATTACTTTTTCTCTATTCATTTCCTCTTTACCTCCTTCTTTCTTTTCATTTTTTAAGTCATTATTATTCTATTAGTGATTTTAATCAATTTATCAATGAAGTTTGTTTTAACAGTTCCAACCACGTCAGTCCTTTATTGCCCCGCACACCCCACTAATGTAATGTAAAACGTAAATGTACAATCTCTTTAATTTTGAATATGCCAGAACACAGGGATGAGATGCAGCTTTGTCGAAATCGGATCATTGGTGTCTGAGATATTGCATGTGTCCACTGAAAGAACAAACAAACAAATTGACAAGAGATTGATCCATAGCCCCCCAAAAACGTGATATTGAATATCTATCCACTCATACAAACCCAGGGATGGAGAGAGTACCAAAATATCCTACTCAAATAGAAGTACTGTTGCTTGTATTTTACTTCAGTAGAATTCTTGGTATTCTTCATATAACTCCCCAAGTGTCATATCCACTTACTATGATGTATACTGTACTTTAAAAGGTGTGTAAACTTTATTCTGCATATAACAAGACATGTAAACTGATTTTAGATGGGCTCACCATCCACTACATCCCTATGAAACATAGCTGCAAACGTGCCCTTCATTTTCTGAATTTCCCCCTAAATTCATTTTTAACGAGATAATCCCTCCCAGAATATTTTATTAGAACAATTTAGTCAAAATAGGAAATCACTTATCATTTTTACTACTCATTGTTATTGTTAAATATGAATAAGATCAGAGCAAGAACAGAGACAATTATTTGGTTCTTTGGTTCTTTTTCCCAGCCGTGACATTCCTCATCGGCTTATGTTTCGGTTGTGTCATGTGTCTTTTTTGCCTGGCAGCTGGTCAAGGGGTTGTCAGCCTAAAGGTTGGGTATACTTCATCTGGTGACTTGTGAAAGAATAGCGGGCTGATTCATTCAGCCTAATTGTCGATTAACTGGCGGATGGTGTGGAGAACGGAGCCCGGGGCGTCAATTCACTCAACCCTAAGGTATGGCAGAGCTGCATCTAATATCATTTGTCACCAAAACCAGTGCTTCTATTGACTATATGTCATTGATAGGCTTAAGAAACTGACACAAAACTCACTAATACCACCCCGCCAAAATACACACACACATACATTGAGAAAATGCACAATCTTTCTCAATCTTTGTGTGTAAACGTAAGAAACAGTAAGTGGCAATCATTTCATTTGTCTCTGTTGGTGATTAATAATGGTTTGATGCACCAGTCAATTATATGCAGAAGATGTGCAATTTACACTTAAACACAGCCTGGAATTGGTTATAGCCTCTACCAGCGTTTTTGCAAAAAGAGAGACAAAAAACACCTTCTCAAATTCTGAATTCTTATATGTGATTATAGATATTGATGATTATGTGTTATTTAAGCACTTCATTGTCTCAGTATGATTTGAATGTAAAAATTTTTTTTTAAAAAACACATTACTATGCAGGTTTGGCAGTCTGATAAACAGCCATGCCAATAAAACCACAAGACTGAATGCTTTGTAACATATAATGTAGTTCACCTAAACAGAGAGTCTGTATCTAAAGTCTGTGATATTTAAATGTCAGGATGACTAGTCTACTGTAAATGTAGACATGTTTTCATATACTTTCATTCTCACTCCACAAGCAGAAAATCTTTCAATCTTGGCTGAAATGTACGGCATATTGAACCAAAACTCTCTCATGGCAACAATTTCAGTTTTTTTTTCAACCTGATCATCGGTTGTCGATGATGTGTATTGCAAAGAAACACTTAATTTTGGAAGTTTTTGGAAGTTTTGGAATTCAAAAGTTTTCCAGGCCTGGAAAAGTTATGGAAAATGGAACATGTGCATATAGTTCTGGAAATGTCATAGAAATAGTGGAATGTTGATCCAATTAAAAAGCCAGATCAGGAATGTCCTGCTAGTATCAGTCCTAAGGGACAGTTGTAGCCAGAAATAAGACCTGGAACATTCACATCACATATTTAAAACAGAGACTCTGATGAATATTGGTCATGGAAATTGTGCTACATGTCATGGAATCGTTTTGGAAAAACTCCTCCTTTGAAGAAACTCCTCAAGAATTATGTTTACATTTGGAAAGAAAAGTACATTGTTTATTGTCTATTTTGGTCTTGAATAGGACTCGGTCTCGGTCTTGACTTGGTCTTGGCTTGAACTTGACTGAACCTGGTCTTAGACTTGACTTGGACTCAACTGTGGTGGTCTTGACTACAGCCCTGTCTTTAAAACACACCATATACATCATAGTGAGTATCAAACCGAAGTTAGTTATGTGAGGATAAGGTCTTTAATGGAAAAAGCATGTTTTATTGGAAGTATTAGTGATTTTTGTTTGTGTTACGATGATCACTGACTGCAAGTTTTTATCTCCTGTTTATTTACCGCTACATCACTGGACACCGCCATGCCTGTGCGTTGATGGTAATTAGGTTGGCAGCTTCGAACGGGTGTGGGATTTATATTAAACAAATATTACTAATATTGTCAGTTCAATGTGCCCTGGGAATTCACTTTCAGCCAATTTGCTGATGTAAAATAGGCCACACAGTCATCATCCAGCTGTTTGACGTTCTCTCTCTCTCTCTCTCTCTCTCTCTCTCTCTCTCTCTCTCTCTCTCTCTCTCTCTCTCTCTCTCTCTCAAGCCACAATCCAAATATAACCTCGCCCCAATCTGATTCAACCGGCGTGGTCTCATCCCCCGGGCAAAATGGACTCATTTGTGCAGAGAAACAGAGAGAGAGAGAGAGAGAGAGAGGTGGTGGTGGGGGGATAGAGAGCAGAGAAGAGTGATGTAGGAGAACAGAAAGTGTCCAACAGAGAAGAAAAAAGAGGGGATAGTGAATAGAAAGTAAGATGAGCAGAGGGTGGAAAAAAAGAGGAGATGTGCTCAGCGAAAGGGGTCACTAATTGGGTTGGGACTTATAGCTCCCCTGCAATCCCTTCCTGACAGAAATCAAACAAATTATTTTGAAAATCCTTTAATAAGAGCAAGAGAAAAATATGTTCATTTCCAGCAGTTCAGTTTGCACAAGGCTGAAAGGGAGGATGAATGTTACTTTGGAACGAAATGAAAGAAGTGGCCACTATTAAGATGACAATACATAATTTAGCTAGTGATGTAGATTCTATGATCTTTTGATTGTGTTTTGTTGTGTTTGTGTCACGTTTTTGTTATTTTGTCTTCCATCGAGAACAACAATGGAAATAAAGTAACACTCTCCGCTATTTATATGCATATATGATCAAAGATGTTTAATAAAATTGTTAAAATGTGATTTTATTTGAGTGGTTAAAATTTATTGCATTTTGGTCCTTGGTCCTGATTGGCTCCCCACACTACAGAATTCCTGAAATCTGTCCAGTCAGGCCAGTTTGCAGCATTTGCACTGGAAAGCCTCCACTTAACGGGTTTACCTCATTTGAATTAAAAGAGCTGGTGTTGTCGGCCAATCAGGGTCCAGTATTGTGAGTGTCTGTGAGGGCTTCAAATTCCTTAACAAATTCAATTCAACCTTTTACTAAATTACATTTATATTCAAAACATTACATGGAACACTTATACACATATTTATCCTGACCCCTTGTATAAAACAAAATCATGAAAAATATGAATACGAATAATAAAAGTAAAAGTAATAATATGGGGCCTTATAATTATAAGTATGTCTAAGTATTATAAGTAAGTGTGTTTCCCAGGAGTTTTATTCTTGTCAGATATAATAGTAATAATGAAACATATTCATGCATGCATTCATTCATCATGGAATCCAATTAAAATGTCAAAAAGAGTCAATTCAGGTTAACGACTTCCGATTGACAACCAGTGCCATATTGATCAGTTCTACGATAAATATTGAATCAATCAAACTGCATCATATCAGAGGTGGATGACTGACGAGTCCAGATCCAACCTTTACTAAAAGGAAAATATTGGCGCCATATATCGGTCTAATATAATATATCTAAGTCTGCATTAAAGGAAGTGTGAGTATGTGTTTGCATGTCTTTATTTGTGAGTGTGGGAGGACAAAGAGAGGAATACACTGTCACAGGTTAGTGAAATATGCTGATATCAAAGCGCCAAAGAGCCTGCATGGCCCATAATGTAATTCTAACCCCTCCCCCGCAGAGTCTGTTTCCTGAAAGGAAGTACGAAAAAGCCGATAAGGTGAATATAGAAAAAGGGAAACACGCTTAGATGGGCTTTAATCTATTCCTGCGTTTGTGAAACACTGAGCAGAACAGATGAAACCTTGCAGTATGAGACTGAGACATCACAAGTCATGCATCCCATTATCACAGAGGAATGCAGTGTGCAACATGCAGAGCAATATGTTAAACACAGAGCTCAGAATGCATCTCCACCTGAATCTATCAACAATGCGGCCTACTTTTGCGGTAACTTTAAAAGTTGTAT
Organism: Gephyroberyx darwinii; assembly: GCA_900660455.1. Taxonomy (NCBI): domain Eukaryota; kingdom Metazoa; phylum Chordata; class Actinopteri; order Trachichthyiformes; family Trachichthyidae; genus Gephyroberyx; species Gephyroberyx darwinii. The sequence goes on along the minus strand of CABFOQ010001877.1, from coordinate 3,114 downwards.
GTTGGTTGTGGCGTAATCTGCGCAAATATTTTTTGTTATTTGATTTTACTCAACAGCGTCAGGGATGTCGGTCTGTAAAACCTGAAATGAAACCTGCCTCACCGTGACCTGCCAAACCACCTGAAACTATTTTTACAGTCTGGCTTTCAATGGAGAGTTTTTAGTTTTAGTTGTTTAGTTTTTAGAGTTTTTTGGTGTAAATGCAGTTTCGGAGGCTTTTCCACCCTGGCAAGAATAAAATTCTGGCGCAAACACTGAATGCTTAAGATTTCATGAGATTTCTGTTATTGGCATGAAAATTGTCAAATTTAAAAGCTATTGAATAGCTGTACAAAATGTTTGCTATCAGCAGCTTCAATCCAAAAATATGAGTATCAGCGTCAGCCTTCCAGAACTCACATCTGCCAAACCCTTGTCAGCCTACCAGCCTCTGTGTTCAGAAAGGATGGCACCTACTTCATTAGTCCTGGCTGAGCCCTAGAAAGCCAGAACAAAAGCAAAACAACAAACAACCAAACTTCATGTGGGATTCCTTTAAGCTAATTGGCAAATATCTGGGTTCTTAGATTGAGGCCCCAGTTGGAATCCCATCTATTAGATATCTGATTGACATTGTCAGATAGTAGATACCTTGCTATCTACTGTACACTAGCACATGGTCTTTACATCTGGGTTCACTTAACCGTGCCCGGGCCCCCTTGAAGAGGTGTGGTCTGGCACGGTTCACTTAGTAACTGAAAATTGCTGCGTCGCATAACCGATAAATCTATAAGGCATGTGAGAGGTCCGTGTGTCACCGCACCCAAAGCGACTCCAAATAAGCCACAAAGTAAAATTATGAACTCCACTCTGCTGTGCAAAAGCGCTTTCCTTCAAGACAAGAAGTTGGATCGTGATGACGTAAACGTGCCCGGGCACGGAATGTTTAAGCGCAGTGTGAGCGCAGGCCAGCGGGGGAGTGGGGAGGGGGGGCAATCGTGCTCCGGCACGGTTCAAGCCAACCGGGCCTAGTGTGAGTGCGCCCTAAAATGGGCCGCGGAAGTCAGTCTCCAGACACTGGTATCCATAGTCCCTGTATTTTAAAGATAGATGAGAAAACACTGTAGAATTATTAGATTATTTGACTAAAACAGAGTAAATTATGTTACTGTGCAGGATAGCTTGAGAAGTCAGTTTTAGTTGATCAGAAGAAATGTTTTTTGAAACAAGTGTCTCTCAGGGGGCGACATGTGAAAGACGCTGGTAGAATGTACTCCACCCCAAATCTTGGTCCTGGGTAAATTCGGAATCATTTACATTATTAATTTTATTTTATTTCAACAGAATTCAACTGTCTTGAGTGGCAACATCCGCCCAGACTCCAAAAGGATAATAACAAGATCTCAGTCAGTGTGCTTTCTGTTGGAACTGTTGCAGTGAGAATTTAAACAATGCATTCCACCTTCCTTTGGCATTTTATTGGTTCATAGAACTGAGACAGGAAACCGAATAGAGAGAGATGTCAACACAGCAAGGGAGTTTTTGCCCACATCACAGTATGTTGCGGGCTAAGCCACCAGCACTCTGCAGAATGAAATTTACATAACAAACATAATAAAGCCTCGGTGCCCTGATAGCTGTTCTCACTGGGTGGAGGACTCAGAGCAGCTGGGAGTCTCCATGCGCTCCATGTTAAGTCATAAACTTTGCCTAAGACAGAGTGTCTCATTGTCTCTTTTTGCCCATGAGCACTGGTGACAGGAAGAGGCTCTGTCATCTGTGTCATGTGAAGAACTGCAGCAGGATCCATAGCCTTTTCAGTCTTTCCTGTTTGTGGAAGGCGAGATGGTCCATCAGCATTTCTATGCAGCTTAGTCCCTTTACGCTCAATGGCGTAAATTGAGCTTCGAAGAACTGAGACGATCATTCTAAGCATGCATCCGCCATGGCCAAGATGGATACTAGCGGCTGGTGATCAGTTATCGAGGTGAAGAACTTTTTCACCCCCCATACTAGGCTCATAGTTGCGCTTGGCAGCAGTTAAGAGCCCTTGACCCAAATGCGATTGCTTGCTCTGATATGGTGAGGTGTCGCATTCTAGGCGCAGAGGGATGCTATAGGTAATAGTCGGTCAACACTTCTGAAGCTATGAGTTGCTTTTCTGTGTTGAAGGCCTGCATACAGTCTTTGGTCCACCTCCATTTGGTGCCCTGCTGCAGCAATGAGTTCAGAGGGTGCAACACAGTTGAGAAGTTCGGCAGGAATTCATGATAATAGTCGACAAGGGCCAGTTTTTTAATCTGTAGCCTGACTGCTTTGTTTGGAGGCAACTCGCATGGCCTTTACTTCATGCCAGTCGAGACCGATGCTTCTCGGCCACCGCCATCCAAATAAAAGCACACCTCCATACCTCAGCACATATAGCTCCAAGTTGCATCTGTTGCTCTCATATTTCACTTTTACGGTCAGTTTTCCCATCGGTGTGCTTATCTCGCCTGTGTGGGTTTTCAGTCTCACTGATGTACCTTTCAGTTTCAGTTTTGGGAACTTTTCCTTATAGTCTTTGTAGTATATGACAGACGGGTGATTTAGTGTCCAATTACATCTTTAATGGCAATCCATTTACTGTTGGCATCAGGCATATTACATCACTGTGAGTAGGCATGGGACAATATGAAAATTTCATGTCACGATTATCCTGGCCAAAATAATTGCGATTCACAATATTATCCCGATAATCATCAAAATATGCTTAAAACTCTTAAAATAGCACTAAAACATACTGGAATCACTTTACTTTGGCACTTTACATTTTGTTAAGAAACAAATATTTTCTTTATTATTGTCCTATTATTTCATCATAGGACACACATCTTGAATAGCTTGAATAACTTGAATAACTCAGATCACACAGATAGAGGTACAGCAAGGACAGCAGAATGAATGCAAAAAAACAAAACATCAAACAATCTTAAATAAGGTAATCATAAATTATAAGGTCCCCCTTCATAAATAAAGGATAAATAAAAAATAGCAACATTGTGTGAGTCTGTTCTTTAAATAAATTAAAGTCCAACTGGCATTGTGGCGTAGAGTCAAACTGTACTACTTTGAACCCATTTTAGTAAAAAAAAA
>CABFOQ010001875.1:0-10733 GCA_900660455.1 Gephyroberyx darwinii | reverse complement strand
CCGGGGGGGCCCTGCTAGCCGCCGCAGCCTACCTCCTGCACGAGCTGCTCGCCATCAGGTAGGGATACAGAGCAGGACCCTCATCATCATCTATTATGTTTTTTTATTCACACCGTTTGATGGGAAATCGCATCCACGCCAACGGAGTGACCAATTAATTTCATTGGGATGGGCAGCCATAACAACTATATTTATCCATAGGCGTGTAGGGTTTAATTTCTCTGCAGATATCGCGATTTTTGTTTTCCTCCTTCCAAGGACACGAGACTAAAAAAAACACTGAATCACGCGTCTGGTCATGTGCCAGCTCCAGCGGTGCCTCAGCCGGCACCTGAGCGGAAAGAAATAACGCGCTCCTCCGGCGCTGCGGCGTCACGTCGACCTTTACTGAACCCCACCGTGAGACAGACAGCTGCTGCCTCTTCGACGCGTTTGCATCCCAAACCACGGGCCTACATTTCTAGCTGTAGCTCCTCCAACGAAAGCGGATCAATTAGGTAATGAAAGTGATTAGATCGTATTGTTCATGCGATGACTGGCCTTCAAAGCCACTTATTTGGGGTTTGGTCAGTACCTTGGAGTAAGTACACCCTGTAACAGTGGCCTGCTAGTTTCTGCTTTCGCTCCCCCCATGATAATCTGTGTAACCAACCTTGCATGTCGTGCGGAAACATTGCTGAATCACGTGCAGGCTTCTGAGGCTAGACCTGCAGCCTGCCAGCATCATCTGTTGGGGCCATGTGATGTGTTGGCAGGGCTTGGTAATCAGGCTTTAGGCCCCGCACCATTTCCATGCCAGATCCTTCCTGTTCGGAAAGCTCTTTGCACGCAGGTGCACCCATATGGGGAAGTCCAGAACCCTTTTGCATTGGACAGCTACATATTATAGGGTCATTGTAGGATGGTTGCAGCATCACAACATAGTGGAAAGAGACATTATAGGACAGTTTCAGCACCATGAGACAGTGAACAGAGACATCATAGCATGGATTCAGCACCATGGGGCAGTGGAAAACATTATTGGATGGTTTCAGCACCACGAGACAGTGGACAGAGACACTGCAGGATGTTTTAACAAAAACACTAGAGATATCATAGGCTGGTTTAGGCACATAGTATAGTAAACAGAGACATTGTGGGTACATACTTGACAGGTACAGGAGTTGTTCGTTCCTGCTTAAGCTCAGTAAATAAAAGAAAAAAGGACCTTCATAGAACTTAGTTTGATACAACTTACTACAATGTATCCTACAGATTTAGGTCATAAAGATTAATGCCAGGCTAAAAAAAGGGGGTAAACTTGGAGTTTATCCTTCACTGCATCCCTGTATTGTTACAAAGCACAGAGGATACATTGTAACACGTCATTTGATTTCAACCTAAAAATTTATACTACTAAATTTGTCTAACTTTGCGATGAGGACTACCCTCTTGGCCATTTTGTCTTACATGGGCGGCACAAGTTGCAATACTAGTATGTTGTATCACATAGTTTTTGTCTTGGCTGAAGGACACAGGCGCATGAATGGTAGCCTAAATGTACAGGAATGTGGCTTGGTGACATTGGTGCAAGAGCATATTGACAGCCAGTAACTTATAGTACATGCTAGCACACGTGCACTGTATGCATTCAGTCAGCACGGCATACAGCACTGGCTGCAGCTGTAGAGATGGATGGTGAAGGAGTACAAACAAACCAAAACCAACCTCATCATGATTTACTTGAAACTGTTGGCTCGAAAAGGTAGCTTTGCGGAAAATCCACCCAAAACACTTTAACACTGTTGTAAAAGAACCATTGGGGATGTACCTTGGATTTCTAGGTCCATCTGAAACATCTACAGTAAACAGGTTTTTGGTGTCAGTCCCTCAGAATCAACAAGGGCTTCTTTCTAGACCTATATTCATACAGGAAAAAAAATTCTCCACTAACAGCAGCCTCAACAGACCAGAATGCAATGCAGCCATAGGACATGTTGAGTTTTGAGTAAGGGGCGTGACTCTCACTCAGTGACTCTTGCTCTGCTATCACTACCACTATTTCTCTCTCCACATATACATATAACCTGCAGCAGAATGTAAAAAGTGCACACCCCTTCTCTGGGAGTTGTCAAAGGGCATTCTGGGAAATGTAGGAAATCACTAACTGAAGTAGAAGTAGACGAGGCAGGTTGAGGGAAAGTGGCTACAACAAGAAACTAAATTACAAAACGTCATCACTAAAGGGGCGTTCCTTTTAAGGAGTTCAGTTAAGAGTACACAAAACAAATGCATGTGTATGAAGTGACGCCAGTGGTGGCTCTGAGAATAAAAAGTGTGTGTTGGGAGTGGGAGGAGGGTGTGCTCAGGGAGACAGGGACTCTCCCTGCTGTATCAACATACTATAATAAGCTAGAGGGTGAGAGCCTTTCCAGGAAGGTCTATAAGAGCCTCAAACTGAGTCTGTTTGGTATTTACCTCACAGCACTGGGCGCCCTAGTCTCTCTTGGGACAGACTTCTGTCACCTGCCCATTAATGTTTTTGTTTTCGCTCTCTCTGTGTTTTAGGAAGGAGCAGGAGTTGGACTCTAAAGACGCCATCATCCTCCACCAGTTCTCCAGGCCAAAGAATGGCGTGCCCAGCCTCTCACCGTTCTGCCTCAAAATAGAGACTTACCTGCGCATGGTGGATCTGCCCTACCAGGTAAAACACAGTCTCGGTGTTTGTCAAGTATAGAGCTAGTGTTGATAAGTTGTTCTCAAACAAATGTGGGGCAAGCATGTTTCATTGCATCACATGTAAGCTTGGGATTTTGATGCATGCCTAGTCTAAACCAAGGACTATTCATTTAAGTGTTTCTGTGCTGCACCAGAGATCACCTGTCAATCAAACAGTGCGTCCAGTATTGTGACGTCTTTTTCTTTGTTTTTCTTTTGTAGATGAACTTTGAGTTTCTGTAGGTGGCGCTCTTTTATTTGTCTGTTCAGCCACGGTGGCTGTCGCTGCTCATGCTAACTACCTAGTTCTTTTTCTAGTTATTCTGAACAAACCGCCGTTGCTGCTGCTGGAAACTTAAACGCATCACTTCCTGTGCACCAGAGAACTTTTCCCAAAAATGTGTATCCCCTAAGAAAAAGGGCGAAATGCATTTAATAAATGACAAGTAGACTAATGTATAGCCTGACAACTTCCTTGTAGAATGCATGGGCATTTATGGTTTGCGATAATAAGATCAAAACAAGTGTGATTATTATTCATTATGAGGCAGCTAGGTACTGTACTGTTACTTTTGGTAGGCCACTTTCCTTCTTTGTAACCTTGTGAAATGTTTTTCAATCTATAAAAATTGAAATGATGTTTTCTTCCCTGACATGGAACATTGTGAAACAGCTTCCCAGCACCGGGTGTTTAGAACAGCAAATGTAAAAGCTTTCACAAACTGGCTAGAGGTTGAATCACTACTGTGTTATATCAATCAGCAATAGAGAGTAACAAAACAGATGTTTATTTACATGAAAATGTCACAAATTATTACTTGAAGGTGGAAACAACAAGGTCAAAATAATCGAGATGTGGGTGTCCTAGGGCATCGACTAGCCTTTATCTAAGATCAAAACAGGAAGGAAGTTGTTTAAACCCTCATAGATCTGAACAAATCATTAACACGTTCACCTGCAACGGAAAATATATATTTTTTTGCAGTAGAAGTAGAAGCCTACGTATTCTCACACAAATCCACTTCCCTCCCTCTGCAGAACTACTTCGACGGGAAGCTGTCGCCGCAGGGCAAGATGCCTTGGATCGAGTACAACCACGAGCAGGTTTCGGGGTCGGAGTTCATCGTGGACTTCCTGGAGGAGAAGCTGGGCGTCAACCTCAACAAGAACCTCACGCCCCAGGAGAGAGCCGTGTCCCGGGCCGTCACCAAAATGGTGGAGGAGCACCTCTACTGGTGAGTCTCACTGTCTCGCAAGGCATTAGGACTCATGACTAATCCAGACCTTCAGGGGGTTAAGACATTTACCGTCTGTGATCTTGACAGCAGAGCAACTTGATTCCAAGGATTTTGACGATGTTTCAGTCTCGAGTGATTTCAATGGAAGACCCACGTTATGAACACTTTGCACTTTTAGTGGCTGAATAAGAATATGACTTAAGTAATGACTTAAATCAGTATTTACTTTTTCACATTTACATCCATATTTTACCATCTAATGATCTCCATTGAAAATCACATCATGAGCATCCTGTGATTTCAAGAACACTGTTATAAAAAGATAAAACATTGTTCTGATTTAAATCATTACAGTCAAATATTCTCATTCAGCCACTAAAAGGATTATGATTCCGCTGATTTTAATTCTTAGGTTTTTATTTAAGAGTATTAAGAGTTATTCACTAAAGTGGGATTCTATTCTACTCTTTTCTATTCTAGTCATTTAGGCTCGCTCTATTCTAGTGAGTCACTCCTTCGCTGCTAGGAAGTCATTCAGCACTCCTCCTGCTCCCAGAGGCACGGGGTGTTTTCCATTACCTAAAAGCTCCATCCATCATCCAGCTCCCCCTACACCCTGATCTCACACCGCATCAGCCTGATGTCGCCTGAGTCTGTTGATTGATCTCCGGGTAGCTTCAAGAGACATTTTGACCTAAACTATTGGCTCTTTAGCCTGCTAAGAAAGAGAGAAACTGTGGATGCTGTGGTTGTAGCTTCTCGGTGATTTCAGGGTCGCTCTAAGGAGACGTCTGTTCCGTATTCAGTGTCTAACGAATAACTGTTAGTTATGGAAGAGCAGTGAATTCCTCCAAAGATAGATCCACAACCCCCCTCCTGCCTTGCTCCTTCCCCATCTCACCTCCTTCCTCTCCCTTCTCTGCTCTTCCTCCACCTACCCCCCACTACACCCCACTGGGCTATGTTTAGACTACACAGATAGGCCTATTGATTGAATTATTTATGTCAGGGAAGGGCAGGCTTGGTGCTCTTTGTGTAGCCCGTTGCCGGCTAGCAGCATGCACTACGGTACGATGAGATCATGCATGCAGCGTTTCAGATCCTTCACTTAGCTTGATTGATGTCGCCATAACAACAGTCACAGGAAACTGAGGAAGTGACAACCAAGGCATCTGTGCCTTATGCTGTTTTCCACCATGTCTTTCTGGGCACTCGACTGGTTTGCTAGAGACTAAGGTCAACAGAGGGATAAATATATAAAAAATATATCAATATGTTTCTTTTGAGCCTCTGACTTTATATATTCAACACTTCCTCTATCTTAAATCAAACAACAACAAGGTATATATTGCATTAGTATTTTCATACAGCTCCCTCCTATGGAAACAAAGGACAACAGATCATGTAACATGGAGGACGGGAAGGAGTGTGTGACTACTGGACAGTCACCAGATGCTTTTATTCAATTTCCATGAAGCGACCGGTCGTCCAATAGACTGCAGGCTGGGTCTGGGCCCAGAGAAGAGCTCCCACTCTAGCAGCAGATCTACAACTTTGGGCCCCCGGGCTTTCGAGAGAGGCTTGTCGGTCTTTTCACTGTACAGGGATATAGCAGCACAATCCTGTTAGTGTCTGCACACACAAGGAGCTGTGTGATACAGGTTGAAAAGACGGAGGCCGTAGTTCCTGGACCTCCTCTCTTCTTCCTTGCATTCAGCCTTAACAAGCGTAGACACACAGGATGCGGCTGCCTACTGCTGTCTGACTGAGATAGAGATGTTTCAGTTCCCTACAGGCCTCGCGCTTTTCCAACCCATGCAAGAGGGAATCTGTGCAAAGTGTTGAATTCATGAATAAATGAATGACAGGAGATGGGGATCATACTTTGCAGTGATGAGTGGAGGTTTTTTTTTATTCACTGGCTCTTAATCCAACACCTTAATTGAATTTCTTGGATGGGCGCTCAGTCACCTTGCCTCCTCTAGGGCAGCCAGAAAGCAGCTCCCAAGCATCTCCCCGTGTGTAACAACAGCCTGACAGTTTGAAGGGCTAAATATATGATGTTGGCTCCCGGCAGCAAGGGGAAAGCAGCAAGGGGAAAGCAGCGTAGATGACGGATGGTCAAGGAGATGTAGGCAAGAGGAAGTGGTGCTGTACTTTTATTGATCCGGTGTAGGCTAGTCGTCAATAGACATAAAGCTTGGTTGGTAACAGGGCACGGAGGCTGAACCTCTGTGGGTTGTTTCTTTCAGCATCCTGTAGTTTTATGTCCCATATGGATGAAAATACCCTTGAATTAGCCTGGGAGACTCCATGACACTCAATTGAAGCATCATACAACAGAGCTCACCAGAGTTTTGAAGTAGCAACTCTGCCCTGTGTCTTTCATTATGAATTGGGAATTTTCAGGAGTAGTGTTATATAGCATGTTGCTTGGTAAAACAGGTTTCACAGAGAAGTTCAGTTGAAATGTCAGTTAAATTCAGACGGCTGATTTACTGTTGTGGGACAGAATTTCACTAGCATTTTTTCCTCCAGCTTGAAAGCATCTGGGTAGATGCTTTAACTTGTAAGCCTTGGTGTTTCCACCCTGAAACACCTTTTTTACACTGTTAAAAAACATTTCTGGGCCCATTTCGTTGTTTGGTGGTGTTTTTTTCTTATTCTTAACTGGTCAAACATAGACGATGTGACATCACAAGCTATTTCCAGATGTCAACACGTAAATTGAAATATAATGTGGATAGATGTACTATAATACATGTATATGTTTGCAAGAAGATAATACCAGTAAGGTAGCGTATTGGCATTAGCCTAATGCCAGTTAAATAATATGGGATGGAAATGATTCTTGTGTAAATTGTATTTTTATGCCCTCAGTAAAACACAATTCTTCTCACTGTTGTATTGAGATGGCAGCCACACAGATCTGCTAGGGATCAAAATCTTAGTTACATTCTTGTTGTTAACCATAAAAGGGAATAAGAGGGAGAGGCCAAGTGTCTCTGTTTTGTAATGCTCTTCTCTCATAGTCAAAGGTTTGTCTTCTAACAGACGAGATGCTTGGATGGCAGATATGCAGGAGGGAACACATGAAGCTGACTGGGAAATGAAACATTTTAAGGCCCAGACACCGTCAACAACTCCAACTGATTTAGGGTTAAACGCTCTGTGGTGTCAGACCCATCTGTGCCTTTTAACAGTGAACAATGAAATGGCATTGAAGTCAGAAAAGACCTCCTGACAGGTAGTCTGTGTAAAGATGCTGAAATCGGTGATGTGATGCTGCTCCTGTGCTCTGCAGGACGATAGCCTACTGCCAGTGGGTGGACAACCTGGAGGAAACCCAGAAGCTGCTGGCGATGAGCGGCCCGCTGAGCGACACGCTGAAGTGGCTTCTGAGCCACCTGAACGGCAGCATGGTGCGCAGGGAGATGTACGGCCACGGCATCGGACGCTTCTCCAAGGAGGAGGTGTACGCCCTGATGGAGAAGGACATGAGGACGCTGGCCACCCTGCTGGGTATGGAGGGGAGAGTGTGTGTGTGTGTGTGTTACATGCGGTATGGAGAGGGTGAATCAAAAGAGATGAAGGTAAAGCACTGGAATACAATATCTGAGTGAGACGTCCAGATGGAAACAAGCAATCGGATTCTGGAGAGCAAAATAATTTAGCATCGATCTGTTTATGTCACTGTACCGGATGGCTAGCAGCTAGAAAATGGAAAGTTACTCCAGACCCAATGCATCAGCGCCAGCATCGTAATTTCAGCAGATGGTTTCTGTTCCCGGACCGAAAGTGTGAATCTAAAACCTTTCAGCGATGCCAGAAGTGCCGTTAGTGTCGTTTATAATGTATTGTTATCTCTGAAGGGGCAAAAAAAGGAGATTATTGATTTGAGTGTGAAATACCGAAGAATACCAGCGAGTTGCACTTGGCCTTACGTCAAAATGCTTTCAGGTCTGCTTTATGTAGTCGGCACTGTAGAAGAGGACACACTTGACTGTCCCGCTCCTGTAAACACCATAAATACAGTCAGTAAGTGTTGCTGTCTCTCCTCTGTCCTCCAGGAGATAAAAAATACTTCATGGGCGCTAAGATGTCGACGTTAGATGCCACAGTGTTTGGGCATCTGGCCCAGGCTATGTGGACTCTGCCAGGCACACGGCCAGAGCAACTCATCAAAGGTCAGTAGTGAGATATTCCCACTGCTCACACACAGCTGAATGCTACTGAACATGTAACAATCACATATTCATTCTTTTTTGTTATTATATTATTTCCACCTTTTATTTATGCCAGCAGTTCAGTTTAGTTTGCATTATTCCAGCTTTATTTCATGCAGTGTTTCTTTCCTGGAAGTATTTGTCTGTTCCATCCACTAGATGGCGATGGTCTACTACTGCAATGCAGTGTTACTGACTTTCATTCTTGGTGTCATGTCCTCGTGACGCTGTTTGGAGCTGGGGAACACGAGAGAGGCTTTAGTTTTCAGAAAGTGAGAAAAATAGAAATCAGTGTGAACAAAGAATGAGAGCTTGTAACGTCAAAACTTAACAAAGGGAGAAGAACACACAGAATACATCTCAGGATGTATCCCCACTGCGCCTCCTCAAACACATCAAATCACAGCTTCTCACAATCATTTTAACACTGTTTGATGCTAATCCTGTGATCCTGACAGGGGAGCTGATCAACCTGGCCATGTTCTGTGAGCGGATGCGGAGGCGGTTCTGGCCTGAGTGGTTTGTGGAGGTGGAGGATCTTTATTACGACGGAGACAGCGAGAGCAGCGCAGGCGGCTCGCCTACAGCCCTGCTGGACTTCGGCCTCTTCTCCAGGACTGACACTCTGGAAGACAGTGACACCGGCAGTCGCTCAGCCACGTACACGCACTCCCCCGACTCGGACCGCTCGCTCTTCGACTCGGACGTGGGCACGGGGTCCGATAATGACGTTCAGCTTAAGGAAGAGCCCGCTCCAGACCTGGATGTGTGAACTCAGTACGGCCAGGATTGGCTGACAGAAACCTGAACCGGTCGGCGCTACTAGCTGCTATCTGGACGGGACAGACCGCTGGTTGTCCCATCGCTCCTGACAACGGCTCTGACAGATGGTGAAACTATTCCAACTTTCCACCCTGGCAGAATTCAATATCCTAATGATGTAACTGTGTAACTGCCTGATGGACGAATTGGGTATTTATATGCGGAGCATATGAACTGAACCTCATAACACACATGATACTATATGATTTGTCCCCTCCCTTACTGCCAGGACAGTTTCTCTTTGCCTTATTTGTCTTGTCCTGAGATCCTGAAGCTAGTGTGAAACGTTAAGGGGAAGTGAACATCTTATAAAGGTATGGAGGAGACATATTAAAACACTGAGTGCTGTAGAGAAGTGCAACTAATTACCACTGTACCTTGTCTCTTAACGCACAAACCCAACCAAATAGGTGACGACTAAACATCTGGCTAACAGGAACAGCCACTATGTCTCAGCTGTCAATCGTCCCTGTGTTGAACAGAAAGCAGAGTTGACATTTAGGGCCAGTCAAACGACCTCATCGCTCCATATAATTATCCAAGCTAATCTGAAAAAGTGATGTATGAGTATCTCCACCAGCCCACACTCCCAATCAGAATGCGATTCACCTGTAGGCCTATAGAAGGGAAGTCAGGGATAAAGAGAAGCAGGAGTTGTTATTGTCAAATCAGGATTTGCCTGCAAGGCGTCTTTGGAGAGGTTGCTGGAGTTCTTGGCCATTCACTTCAACGTCTATTCAGTGGAGATGAATAGCTGCAGTTGTTGTACTTGACCACCAGGGGGCGGTAGCAGTCAGCCTGGCGTCTCCTCCATTCTGTAATACCAAGGTCATTCCCCTGTGAGGCCCTTCAGCATGTCTGTAACTCTCGGAGTGCGTGTGAAAAGATTTACAGTCAATTATTTCCCCCTCCGTCTTAAACTCCGACGTTGTGGCTCCCTCTCAGCAATGACTGCTTTGTGCACCAATATGTGCACAAGAGTGTGTTTAGTGTGTGTGTGTGTGTGTATGCTTGCATATGCGTCATGTTCTGCGTGAAGATGGAGAATGAGTTTGAGACAGTGACTGAGCTACAAACAAGCCTTAGTGCTCAAACTGAAGGAACGGGTGAGTCTTAATTCTAATATAATTTGAGTGCCGCTCTGTTATCCTTTCTATATAAACATATGTGTCAAAGGTTCTTGTGTTAAATCTTTGTTTCCTTATTGCTCTCCAAGAGAGACGTTATTTTGCACTAGTGGAAATTTACTTTCACCTTATTTAATGGGACTAATACGCTATGATGGTTGTGATTAGGCCAAATGAGTGGAAATCAAATGTGAATTCAAATGTATATCAATAATGAGTGTTCTCATCATGACGACGGTGGCGTGGGATACTTTGCTATTTATTTTGGTTGTATTTTTTGTGAATGTTGCAGGGGGTGAATGTTTGTCTCCTATCCATCATCAAGAGAAACAAGTTGATGAAGTCTTTACAAAGGCACTTGGTCAAAATACCAAAATACAATTGTCACCTCCACCTCCTTGGAGTTGAACTGGGCTGCAAAATGGACCAAAATGTTTCGGCAACTGTTTGCTTTTGTCTCTCTGGTCAGGTTTGATTGAGGCAGGAGGGGGGAGCCTGGACAGGTAAACCACTGGGCTGGGTTGTGCTGTTGATTCGTCCACGCCTCATACCGTGTGGTCGTCATATCGAGTTGGACTGCTTTATCAAGCCATATTAAAACTAGATGTCTCGTCATTGGAACC
>CABFOQ010001874.1:0-10357 GCA_900660455.1 Gephyroberyx darwinii | reverse complement strand
GGGGTGCAAGCATGCAGGCAGAAATTGATTAGCGAAGTGCAAGCATACACACCGAAAGACTTGAAATCAGTCTTGGGTCCTGAGAAAGAGATTTGTTACAGCAAAAAAATAGAACTTGTTAGTATCAGTGAGAAGAAAGGATACAGTATTTCAGAGAGAAAAGAGTAGTATTTTGATTACTGTAAGACAGAAACAGAGGTAAACCACCACCATTCAGGGATAAGGGCACTATGAAGATCACCAAGACTGATAGAAGAGAAATTCAATGCGAAACAAAATCAGGAAGAGGATACACACATACAAATAAGGAGCAAAACAAAGGTCTTTGCATTAAAGAACACCCTACCACAGACTCTCTCAAGCTCATCACTGCCGTCTCCACAGTCATTGTCATTATCACATTTCCATTGAGCACGAATACAGCGTCCGTTCATACAGGTGAACTGGCCCGCCTGGCAACGAGTGCCATTGTCAGGGATGCAATGCTTGTTGTCTGCCAGGTACCAGCGACCCTCTGACGGACACTGACACTCAGCACCATTGGGACCTGATGAGATACGAGCAATGGCATAGAACAGAACAAATGCAATGACGTTGATGTTAATGTGATAACCACAGTCGCACCAATGTAATATTATTGTGAAAAACAAAGTATGAAACTGCTTGTACCTGGGGTACAGATGTGGCTGCAGCCTCCATTAAACTGCTGGCAGGGACTGTCACACTGCTGCTGCTTCCTGCTGGCCAAAACATGGATGTCCATAGGCCGAGACGGAAGGTTCTGAATCATCACCTTCTGGCCAGACCCATCGTGCTTGTTTGCCCGGTAGATGCTGCGCGTGTTCCAGTCGGTCCAATAGATGAACTGGCCATACATAGTCATGGCAAAGGGGTAGATGGCTGTGCTGACAATGACCTCCCGGTTGGCCCCCGTCAGGGAGCAGCGCTCAATCTTCTGTCTGATGACAGAACAGAGAGCAAAACAGAGATGATAGCATTAGTAACTGTAACAGGACAATGTGGTATAATCATAATCAGAATTTTTTTCCGATCTTACAAGCTGGCGTCTGCCCAATACAGCCTTTGTTCTTCATAGTCCAGAGTCAGTCCATTGGGCCACACAAGACTGCTGTTCACAATCTCTGCTCTGAAGTTCCCTCCTAAAGTGGCACGTTCAATCTTTGCATTGGTTCCCCAGTCCGTCCAGTACATGTACCTGTGGAACATATGTCGAAATGGCAATCCAATCCAATGATGACATAATATGCTTTTCTATCTTAGCTCAGGTTCATGTTGAGGAATTATTGACATCTTTATTAGTCTCACCCTCTGCAGGGGTCCAACATGATGGCCCTTGGCCTGGGCACATGGGCAATAATAGTCCTCTGAGAGCCGTCCACAGACATGGAGTTGATACTCTGGTTGACATAGTCACTGTAGTAAATCCTTCCATTGATCCAGTCATAAGCGATACCATCAGGAGCCCCCAGATCTGTCCAAACATACACCACACAAACATCAGCGATATCAAGGGCAGTTATTCTTTCTTATAGAAGCATACAGGACATACAGTAGAACAAATCCAAGTGCATCTTGTAGTAGGAGTGTAAAACTGAACAGGTGTTTACCTGAGGCCACCACTACAGGGGGTGAGGTGGGAGAGGACAGACTGATGTAGCTGATTTTGCTTGCTCCTGCCCCTGAGCTCTGCGTGAAGTAGATCCTCCTGTCTGTGAGGTCAAAATCCAGCGCCACCGAGGTGCGTGGCACATTGACCACAGGGAAGGGCAGTGCATGGTCCTCTGGATCAAGGCGCAAGCTTCGCACTGTGCTTTCCGTAGTATAGATGATGTAATCATCTCGTGACACAACACAGCTCTCACTATCTGCTGCCAGGTTCCCAAAAGCGCAGCTACATTTTCTAGTCTGGATGTCAGTGCCAGTGCCAGTACCCGGGAGGGCAAAACAGAAATGGGCACAGCCTCCATTGGCCTCAAAGCAGGGGTTGTTGTTAAGCTGCTGTGCTGAGCTGGGCTGGGTACGCTGGTCAAAGATGGTGACGTCCCTCAGCATGTTGACATTGTCTCTAATGACAGCGGGTTGCTCTGTGATGCCTGGCTCTTTACTAGCTTGGAACACCTTCTTCAGGTTCCTGTCCACCCAAATGATACTACTCTCAAACACTGTGATCCCATAGGGAGTGGGGTAGCGACTGCCGTACCTGACTATCTCTGTCTCCCCACCCTGAGGGTTGACCCTAGCAATCATGTCCAGGGAGTCATCTACCCAGTAGATGTAGCCAGTTTGCTGGTCCAGAGCTAGACCTCGCGGAGTTATAATCCCAGATGACACTAGGATTGTGCGGTTTGTTCCATCCAAGAGCGCCCGCTCAATCTTGGGGTTCTGACCATAATCGGCCCAGAACAAGTATCTGTTTCTGGGGTCCACTACGATGTGGCGTGGCATGTCCACCTGGGTCTTCAACAGCACCCTGCGGAAAGTGGTGTTCAGGCGGAGTACCTCCACATATGTCTCAGTCAGGAAGGCATTGGTGAAATACAGGTTCCCTGAAGACAGAATCCATTTAAGTTGTAATATATAGTAATATATATATTGTATATATTATAATAATATATTGTAATATATAGTCATCAGGTCATGAAGTCATGAATCACAAAACAGAGTCCCTCATGTGCCTTCAGAGTTACAGCAATTATGAAAGATGGAATTTATGCGCTTACTGTACGAGTCGGTAGAAAACTACTTTCCTGCCTGCTGCTGTCTTTTTATTTTAAACTCATCCGTTATATCTTCTTTCCTGTCACCTGTTTCAGGACTGAGCTCCCTACTCTGTGATAAAGCTTCTTACTCTGAGTCCACCAGGCAGTCAGGTTAGCCACATCTGCTACCTGGACTTGGTTGTCTTGGCATGTCTCTAGCCTTCTACATTCATTGGATAAGTTGAATTGCAACTCAGGAGATGTAAGTGTTTTTTAAATGGGAATAGGCAAAAATAAGTGAGGCAACAAGGAGAAAGTCACTTCCAAGCACTGATGTGATCTCTGTGTTTATCCAACAGGCTTGTAAGTAAACTCAAATAAAAGATAAGATGTTTGCAAGAGAGGTTCACCAGGGTCCTAAAATTGCAGTTCATTCAACACCTTTAGCCAAATAAAATCTAAGGCTGTTTTGACTTAGTTGCCCATCATCTATTAGGTTATAAGACATGAAAACTTAGTTTCACACATCTTTGTGAGAGACAGTGCTGACAGAATACTGTACCTGCAGCCCAGTCGACAGCGATGCCTCGTATCCCGTTGCGTCCTATTCCGGACGTAACTACACTACGGAATCCCGAGCCATCTGGCTTGATGCGTCTGACCCCATTCTGGGACGCTACAGTGCTACTGAAGTCACACCAGTAGATGAAGCCAGAAGCCATGTGTACATCAATGTGTAGAGCATTACGGCCTGCAAGAACAAAACCTAGTCATTAGGCATAAACATTAGGGAAGACTACAAAAATTAATTCATTAAACATGACAACCACATTAGGAACATTTGAGACGTGATAATTCATGTCCTCTCCTTATGTAAAAGCAACAGCCTCCTATGTGAGCAGCACCCACCTCTCCCAGCCACAGGCACCATGGCCTCAGAGTGGTCTGCCCCTTCCAGACTGAAGCCTTTGATAGCATTAAGAGTGGAGATGACCACATAGGACTGGTAGGGAGCGCAGGTCCTGTTGTCGGCGTTGAGCTTAAAACCCGTGGCACACGCGCAGGTATACAGACCCCCAGGCCGAGGCAGGCAGAGCTGCTCACACACACCCATGTTGTTACTGCAGCCGTTGGATGTACCTGCAGAGGCTGAGATTGTGGTGAAAATACAGTGTGACAAACATTCAGTCAATAAAAGGAATCAAAAACCAAAACAGACAATAGTGTCATATTCATCTGGTTATGTCTCCCTGCGATACTCACTCTCTCGATAGTGCACTTTAAGAACTCTCAGTCCAGACACATTGTCTCGCAGCACAACCTTGTTGGCGCCTGTGGCTTTGTCCACGCGCTCTATAACCTCAAAGTCACGGTCAGTGAAGTAGAGGTAGCTTTCATGGACCGCCACACCCCAGGGGTGAGACAGGCCTGTCACTATGGTGATGCGGTTACTCCCATCTGGATCCCCGCGCTCAATCTGTGGCGGTTTCAAGGACAGATAAGACAGTCAAAGCTGTATGGTGCATCACTTATTACGTTTGTCAGAACTTTGCAGAATGAATGACCGGTGATCCGTGACAGCTGAGAAAGTGAGGACCCACCATGCCAGTGCCTGTGACAGCCCAGTAGAGTTTGTTCTCTTGGAGGTCCACGGTGAGAAACTCAATGTGGTCCAGGTTGTTGGTGAACAGCGTGACAGAGTTCGAACCATCCATGTCTGCAGATGCTACCTTGGCAGGGATGCCGCTCTCTGTGCCCTGGTCTGTCCAGTATAGTTTCCTTAAAAAATAAATAAGAAGGTAGCAGGTCAGGGTTCTTGTTCCAGATATAACACACTTTTTCCCTTTTCCCTTCTCATTGATGGTATAAGGTAGGTGGTGTCATTTTTCATTTATTGCATTGCAACTGTGATTCTCGACTTAACTTATTACTACTTCCTAGAAAAATCACATATAGTAAGTAATGGATATATCAATGGTAAAAGGTTAGGGGCAAAAGGTATGGCATGCATTTTTTCCCCTGATTGTACACTATTGTAGGTTGTTGGAGTTGGAGTGTGGCGTGTGGTGTTCAGTAACACTGGGTGAGTTTTCTCTGGGGGCAGAGCAGATGGTGCTGATAGGGCTCAGTAGCTGTGGGGATGAGTGGCTGTGCCAGGGCTGTGTTAAATGGGGCTTACCCACGTGCTGGGTCCACAGCAATGCCAACGGGAGTGCCAGCGCCAGTTGGGGAGCCGTTATTTGTGATTAGAGTTTTCCGGTACTGCACCTCCCCTCTCAGCTTCAAAACCTAGCCAAGCACAAGCACAAACAGGAGCAGGGGGTTTTGACAACTTGAGTGCAATTATTGTGTAGTACTGTCCTGACACCATCTTACTCCAAGTGGGAACATAAGAAAAGCATTCAATTAATTATCATCACTGCCAAACCAGCAACCTTACTGGAGTTGCCATTTAACAGCAGAGGAGACAGCATTATTTCTCTCACCTCAATAGACTGGGAAGCTGGGTTGGTGTAGTACAGGTTCTCAGTTATCCAGTCCAGAGCCAGGCCTGTAGGGGAGCCCAGGATGGCTGCAGGGGCAAACTCTGTCCTGTTGGTACCGTCTGACTTCACTCTGTGGATCTCACCCTGGGGGACAGAAGAAGGCGGGGCAAAGTCAGTCATATGTATATTTGTATATATATATATATATATGTATATTTGGAAACTTTTACTGTGTTTTTATTGTAGACCCTACTCTACAAACAAAATTTCCCTTATAGGACAATAAAGGTTTGAAGTGAATTGTGATATGTACAGTACAATCACATGTCTATTGTATGTCTGGGACTTTTTGCATACTGCAACTACAATTTTGGCGATTTCCTTGATTTTACTTCAGTTGACGGATTACATGGCCGAGAGAATTCTACCATCCATGGGCTTATAAAACCATCTTGAAACTAAAAAATGCTCGGTGGTCAAGCTAAACACAAGGCTACTTTTCTTAGCTCCTGAAAAGTTGACATTTTGGAGACTTGGAGATATAAGGGTTTCATCCAACAACGTTAAAATGTCAGTGTGTACTATGTTATTAAGTAAGTTGGTGGTATGTTTCTGCTCCAGTGGCATCAAAACAAATTCCTGTACATTTACTGAAGTATATTAATAAAAAAAAACAGATTTAGAACTAGGAGGGACAGATGTGCATGTCTCTCTGGACGGTGGTTGGACTTACTGGGTGCTCCACCCAGTAGATGGTCTCTTCGCTGTCGTCAAAGTCAACATCGTAGCCATTCTGAAGTCCAGCAACAGGGACCATAGCATCGTTACTTTTGTCATCCGGGTTCAGGGAGATGCCATAGATTACACTGTCCCTCACAATCACCAGGAAAGGATCCTCAACTACAAGTAAAACAGATATTAAAAAGAGAAACATTCAATAAACAATGACTGAAAAACACTGGCAAACTGGGAAATGGCTGTTCTCATAATGAAGCAACGAAACTAAAGCTACGTTTCTTGTAACTTTTGGACACAACAATCTCACACTAGCATTTTTACGTGTCTCAAAGCTCTGAATCATTAAATACTTTAAACATTACACAGCGGATCAGAAGGGCATTCTCTGACGTGCAACCAAACTGACTCATTCTGAAACACAGAATGTGGATTTAGCCCACAGTAGTCTAGAATAAAAAGTCAATTTTAGTGTTTGATCTCTCATTAAAATGAGGGATCCATAGTTTGCTCAATCCAGGAAAACAGCCCTTTTTCTATAAAGAGGATTGACTGGTGAAAGTTTGCACCACAATCTGATTTGCTTTGTCATCAGAGATTAGCATCAATGAATGGTTGTGGGGCATTTTCATTCTTGGATAATCGTTGGCCTCGGGGGCAGAATGTGTTCTGCTTGGCTTGAATGGACTGAAACCTGAGATGAGTTAAGCTGTTGACTTAAAGGGGACTCCTTGGACTTTGAATTAAAGGTCCATTGTCTCCTTGAGACCTTGAAAGACACGCTTTTATGATTCTTAATATTTATGACTGGAACAGGATTTTACAAGAGAATCTAAATGAGAGACTGTTGACAAGTCCCTTGATTAATCTAAAATATGAGTCCAAGATTTCTCCTTTTACTAGCATTGAGGTGGATACAAAAAAAAGCACACAAGAACCAGTACTTTGGCATTAGTAGGTTAGCCTTATCACAAAAAGCACTGCCCAGACAAATGCAGAATGAATACATCAACCTATCAACTGCATCTGACCTGACTTCCTTTTTCATCAAACAGAGTGATGAGTGTTACCCTCCGTTTGGCAGGGTGCCTACCTCTGGCGCAGGTGATTTGGTCTGCTGCCAGTGTCCAGCCTGAGGGGCAGGCACATGAGTAGAACCTCGGTCCCACAGCCGAAAGCAGGCAGATATGGGTACAGGGGCTCCTCAAGCAGTGATTTTCACCTACAAATTGTCCAAACACACAGGCACACACACAGACACACACCAGAGTGAACAGAGACATCTTCACAGGTTTCATTTCAAATACAAATGGAACCGCTAGAAACTGGCACTACATTTTTAATATCCCTAAATTACAAGAAAAAGATTTACAGTTTGCTGGCTGACAAGATGGCCAGCTGAACCTGACCTGTCAGAATGAAATGCTACTAGCCATAGAGCTAATAGTAGCAGACATTTGTTGATGAACGTTGTCTCTGTCATACCTGCCGGCTGCCTGGCTGGGTGTACTGCCACCAGGCCCATGGGTTGAGGGAGGTTGTACAGCATCACTGTCTGGTTCTCCCCATGCCACTTATGGGCTCGGATCACACGGTTGATGTATCTGTCGGTCCAATACACAAAATCCTCAAAAATGGTAATTGCGTGGGGATGTTGCAGTACCTTTTTATAGAGAGCAGCAAAAGAAAAAAGTGTGTCTTACTCATATTATTCAACACAAAAAGCTTCATGGTTTGTTCACATTAAGACAGTATGCAGTTATTCACATCAGTGATATTTACAAAGATCATTTTGAAAACTTGTCATCAGAAGTCTGGCATGTCATGCACTCACCAGGTCACTAGCCAGAACTTGCTTCCTGTTGTTGCCATTATAATCGCAGTAGTCAATGAAGTCCAGGTAGGCATCAGCGAAGTACAGTAAACTGTTGGGATAGTCTATGGTGAGACCATTGGGCCAGTAGAGCTTGTTGCTTATGATGGTGGTCCTCAACTTCCCATCCATACTGGCCCTCTCAATGCGAGGGTTCCTCCCCCAGTCAGTCCAGAACATCAGGTGAGCGCTGCAAAACATATGCTCTTCTTTTTACACTAAACTGCTTCGGTATTAACTATGAAAAGTAGAAAGCCATCACTTACATGATGGCCAACATACTGCACGTCACTAACCTGTCTCTTGGGTCCAGCACCAGGCCTCGAGGGTTGGTGACATTTGCACTGACCAGTACAGTCCGGTGGACACCGTCCAGTTTGGACACTTCAATGGTCTCCAGGACGTAGTCAGTCCAGTACAGGTTCCTGCCCACCCAGTCCACAGCAAGGCTCTCTGTCACAGTCACTCCACTGTCAAATATCTGTCCGTAGGAGACTTATGTTTAGTTAAAGAATATGCAGGTGCATCACTGATGAAAGCATTGCATTATTAAGTTACCACTTGTAAAGCCAGGAATCCAACTTAAACGTGTGAGTTACTTTTTCTGTGACGAGAAGTGACAAAGGGAACTCACCACAGTCCTGTCACTGCCGTTCTTATGAGCGCTCCAGATTCGGTCCTGGCTGGTATCGGACCAGTACACGCGGTCAGTGGCCGAGTCAAAGTCTATGGCCACAATATTGCGTCCGTCCCGAACCAGTGAGCGAACCACGTTGGGCTGCGTAGTAATGTCATCTTGCACAATCTGATTTCGACTGGCCACTAACAGGAAAGCCTCACGGGAATCTGTGAACAGACACCAATTCCCTGTCACCTATTTCTCATTCTAATGAGAGCACTCATCAGCTTTAGCATGCCTTCCAAAATGATACAACAGGACAGATAAATAGACCCTACTCAAATAGCAATGGTTGGGGAATGCACTTGTATCCAAATAATGGCCTATTGTATTACAAAGCCTTTCAACGGGTTATCTTTGTGGCAGAAGGGCTCATGTCAGGCACACTCCCCATAAGCAGCCCTTTGTTGGTGATTATGTCCTAATTACCCCAACGAGGGCCAGTGAGTGACATATATGTTATTTGCTTTATCTAAGGAAATCAGAGCAGCATGGAGAGAGAATGGAGAAGAAAGACAGTGTGTCAGTCCCGCAGCCTGGGGGCCGATCTCCCCCTCCATCATAGCTCATTCCTGCCCAGCAGGGAAGAAAACTAAGGTCTCTATGGCCGAATCACATTGACATGCCCATTGCTGTCTCTTGGGGGCTTAATCCCGGGATTAGCTAATATGACAATTTTCTCATTTACTGGATTATGTTTTGCAGGAGGGGGGTTAAACTGGAAGAATGACAGTTTTTGTTGTTAATGTAAGGTATTGTGGAAGGTGCAAGTGCTGTTCTCTTTTTAGAGCTCTATTGTACAAGCATACTGAAGGTTTCAGTCATATCCCTCCTCACCTGAGGCTTTGCAGGTGCGTTGGTCTGCTTCAAGAGTGTAACCATCCTGGCAGTGGCAGCGGAAGGAGCCTCTCTCATTAAAGCAGTGCTGGCTACATAGACCAGGGGGATTACACTCATTTACATCCTCGCAGGTCTTGGAGTCATTGCTCAGTTGATATCCCATAGGGCAGGTGCACTGGGCCCCAAATGGCCCTTGGATGCACCCATGGGTGCAGCCAGCATTGTTGTCCGAACAGCTCTCCTGATCTGGGGTGGGAGCAGGGAAACAGCAATTTAGGACCAGACCATATGAATGCAGTGTTACTGGGTAGGTATATGAATGAATGATAAATAAATACAACAGAAACAAGGAATCTAGCTAATTACTGAATTACTATGAATGCTTTAATGAATCAGTGAACATCAAAGTACCGACTATTTCAGCAAGTATCTTTAGAAATTCTACTCTGAGCCAGAACTATTCTGGTAAGTGTACATTTTTCCCACGTTATTGCTATATTTACACCACATCTACAAACAACAATTTCCCTTTGATTGTCTATGGATATTAAAATGGTTAATAGGGGTGCTGGGTATTGTTAACTTGAATCAAGACTATATGCAGCAGTTCTACCAATGATCAACGGTTTGTTCCTACCTGGCAAAGGCTCATCTGAAAGCAGTGAGGAAGGCAAGAAAGGAAAATCACAGATAATTTTTAGGTTAATACACGTCAAATCACACACATGCATGATTTGAACACAAGAGACAAACAGCATTCAACATTCAACATAAACATTCTTGGGATACAACAACTGGAAATACAGTCAAATCACAATCATGAAACAAAAAATATGATACAGACAATCAAATCGTGTTTATTCATGTGATGTGAAAATTGACTTGAATTTCAGCAGACTGGGAGATATAATAAAACGATCATGTCAATCTTATAGAGAAGGAATGTATTTCCATGTGTCAGCGGGCAGAAAACCAGAGAGCGGACACTTACTGCAGAGCGGAGACTCGTCTGCGCCGTTGGGGC
>CABFOQ010001872.1:0-11393 GCA_900660455.1 Gephyroberyx darwinii | reverse complement strand
CACTGGCAAACAAAACTGAGTGAAGAGCAGAAAAATATTGACATCCAGCTTTTCCCCATGTGACGCCAGCGCGCTTTGATGATCACCGTCAGAACTGCTTTCTGTCTGTGTGCCTGTCTGCCTCTTTCATCTCGCTAGACATCTCGGCTGAGGGAGGGTGGAGGAAGCGCAGATGAGATGAAATGAAGTCGACCCAGGAGACAGCTGTGATCTTTCTTTGTGGCCGGGCCGCACCCACCTGTAGACAAACAGCGCTGGATTCTGCAGACATCAAAATAGACATACACACTCCCACTAGCTATGCATGCACGACTAATGGGTTGGCACCACATTCAAATCATCAGATTTTCATTTTTCACTCTCCACTTAGAAATAAGTAAACGACTCCACATGAGTCATAGGGATACATTTGCCAGAGTTAATTGCTCTATGAATTACAAAGTGAGACTCACCCCAGCTCATGAGGAATCATTGACATGAATAACAGATGCTGGTGTTTTCTATGCTATGGGAATAGCAGTAGAACACATGAGTCGTGTATTGGCGGAGTTTAGCTTCGCCGGCCCCCACTGCTGTGTCCACAGCAGACTGGATTGCCCGACTAAATTTGGTCAATGTGTCAATGTGTCAGTGGTCTTAATCGAACAGTTGCCTGGCCATGCCTGGAGTGTTTGAACAGAAGCAGAGGGAGAAGGAGGGAGCGAGGAGGAGGGGAGAAGATAGAGGGATAGAGTGGGGGAGGCAGGCAGAAGGAGAGTGGGGAAGGGAGGGCTGAAGAGGAAGGTGCTGTTGTATAATATGTCATCCTACTCTCTTCTATTCACTAAATGAATGCTTAGCATGGATTTACTTGGTAAAAAAATATGTAAAAAACACACACACACACACACACACACACACACACAATCACACCAACAGACACCTACACCTTAAACTAATGAACGTTAGAATCCCCATCTAATCTGCCAGACTCGTGGGCTCAGTCGGGACGGGGTTCATTAGGGGATGTAAACCAAAAAGCTGCTTAGGGAAAGATCCAATCAGAGTTGGACTGATAGGATGAGCGTTCCCGTGAAAGAGGCACAGACCGAGCTAGCGGAAGGAAAATGCACGTCCATAAATAGTTTCTGGGTTTTCAAAACATTTACTGTACCATGAATGGCCAGCCTCTCTGGTGAGTGAACTCCTCATGTAATTGAGTAACTGACATAGAGCGTGTATCTACTGTCTGTAGCCATCATCTTATATTTGAATGCTCTTAGTCTCCTTGTCGGGCTGAATAATGGTTAAAAACCAGAAATGTAGGAAGATATAACAGCATGTTTGTTCATGTTTACTCTGGTTATCATCTGATAATGCCATTTACGTCACATGAAGTCAAGTTTGATACTTCTAGGCTGTGATGCCAGAATCCCCAGACCATATCGTATTTCATCCGCTGATGCTCATCTGTGACCTGCTGTAATGGGACACAGGTGCTGCTGCCCCCTTGATCACACTATGGCACATGAACATCCATCCCAGACTCTGTCCACAGCTCCCTTACCCTTACCCCCGTATGTAGTTACAACGGCTATAATGTGGTTGCCAATGGCTGCTCAGGGCCTTAGAGAGAGCTGATGCTTCCCCCTGTAAATGTAACACCAGCTAACCAAGACCCTGGAGCGAGATGTCTAAAGGTCTGGTGTTTTGCCATGTTATGACAAACTCCATCCCATGCGGTACATCCCACCACAATATCTCTCATGACATTTTGCTATGAACCCCACAAATAAAGGTAGATCATCAGCTTCCACAGCCAGCTCATATTCTTCCACCTGAACGAGAGGGAATCTGGGCTGGGAATGTTCTGTAGAGCTGGTAACTGGGATCATTACACCCCATCACGGTAAAGTACAGCCTGACTAACTCCACTCACACTAACAGCTATGATGACAAATAGATCTGGAGAGGTTCTGGGTCTGATAGATACAGCAGGACGGCTGAAGTGGCGCATTACAGATCTGTTAATC
The DNA here is from genome assembly GCA_900660455.1 of Gephyroberyx darwinii. Classification (NCBI taxonomy): domain Eukaryota; kingdom Metazoa; phylum Chordata; class Actinopteri; order Trachichthyiformes; family Trachichthyidae; genus Gephyroberyx; species Gephyroberyx darwinii. Next base: position 9,381 of record CABFOQ010001872.1, on the reverse strand, counting down.
TGCCGTCCCCTCATTCTAGCACCGGGGAGATAAATAGAGTGAGATGGAGTGGTTTTATGGATATTATGTAGAAGAGGGAGGGGACTGGGGAGAATAGTGTGAGAGAAAAGAAAATGGAGAGACAAAGAGAGATTGCTTTTGTGTGTGTGTGTGTGCATGCTTTGAGAGTAGAAAGAAATTTCACCTTGAAAGCTAAAGAGCTTTAAATGACCCTCTTGTTTGGACAAGGCAGCTCATTACAGGAGAGTCCTCCTCTGCAGTTTTTATTTTAAAATACATCATTTTATCCTTCCCCCCCCCCACCTCTTTCTTTATCCCTTCATCTCTCACTTACCTCTCCTCCTGCCCCTCCTTCCTCTCTCTATCTGTCTCTAATTGGTTGTCTGCTCCTCTCACCTCCTCACCTCTGATTGACAGACAGCGGACCTCCTGTTGTCAGGCTTGTTAAGCCCATTAAGGCTGGTAATCACCCGCTGCTCCTCAGGTGCTCGGCCGTCTGCACACACCGGAGGGTCACACACAGACACAGACACACGCACACACACACACATCCAGGCATTTCGTAATTACCGTAATCTCACTGATCCACAGCAGATCCATACACATACGTAACATCCACATAAACATGGCTATACATTTGCCGCGAGATAAAGAAAAAAACATTCTCACACACATAAAGTCACCTCTATTAACCTTGCGTAGGGCATGTTTTGCACATACATTTTGCCTGAAATAAGAAAATGCGTGCCGAGGCAGACACATAAACATGCACGAAATAAAGAATACATACGCCTGACCTCATTTTAAGGTGTAAAGAATTGATTCAGCAGATTGAATTGTACACAGGTGCAATCTGAAAGCCGTAATAACATCTATTCTTTGGGACAACTAGGGCGTATAAGTCCCTCTCCATATATCCTACAGATTTGTTTGTTTTTTTGGTCAGCCCCCGAAGAGGGAGCTAGGCCGCTAGTCATCTAGGCGTTGCCACAGTCTATTTGTTCTTGTTTTGTTTGTCCAATAACGTGAGGTGATGGGGATTTTTTCCCCCAGTCCCTCTGCCCTACAGTTTAATTAGAAATAGCGCCATGAACACTCTTGCATCTTGTGCATTGTTGCTCCTTGTCTGTAATTGCCTTTGCAGGTGTTTCCAATGTCCTCGGAAAGTAAAGGGGGTCTGTAGGGGCACGTTCATTATCCCAACACACTTTGCAACTGTTCATAATGGCTCGCCTGCACCTGTGCTGTTACTCAGTGATAAGTGACTCAAGAGCATTAGCTGTAATAATGAGCTGTTTCCTTGCTTTACTCTCCATCCATTCCCCTCATCTCCCTCTCTCGCTGTTGCTTTTTGTATTGTTTGCTATTGTTTTTTTTCAAAAACTAGAGAGGGTTGGTCATAGCGGTAGTGGTTTCATTGGAGGCAGTAGGTTGTAGATGTGTGTGTCTTTACGATAGACCAGTAAAGACGCACTGACCAGTGTTTCAACTTAACAATGGGGTTACGATGACCATCATGTCCTCATTAAAACACAATGGGTGTGTTTGAATGTGAGTGAAATAAGATTCAGATAAAATCAGCTAATTTAAAAAAAAAACATCAAGACAATGAGAAAGGCCAGGAATTTGATCAGATCTAACTTTCCATTAAACTTTCCATTTGTGTGCAGCAAATATGGGAGTCCATAAGAGACCCCATCATGCTCTGCCCCCATGATGAATCTAAATTGTAAGTGAGAGATGAGAGATTAATGGACTGTCTGCTGCCCAATTGTTTGTGTGAGTGTGTGTGTGTGTAAGTGTTTGTGCCGAGTGATATAAATTCCACAATATTTGTGCCTGTATTCTAACCTTCTCTGTGCCCCCTCATATTTGTGTTATAAAACCGCTATAACTATTCATGAGGCTATTTCCCCTTTAAGGCGACATATTCTCAGTAGCACATTATTAATATTAAATAGCACATCAATAAATCTCTGCAGCTCCACGGCAGGTAGAGATATGCTGTGAGGACGTAATGGACATTTCTTTGATTCAAATCCTAATCTTAACGGATCAAACGTCGGCACCTCACAGAGACTGCAGACCAATGTTATCAAAGACAGTGATGAAGCATGTGGTGGGAAACAAGGAGCAAAGAGACAGTGGCTTTGATTACAATGAAATGGAGGGAAAAATAAAGAAATAAAAAAGAACCTGGAGGAAATTAAGCCACTTAGAGAAAAACAAGAACTGATGAAGACAGAGAAAATTGAAGGTCAGCGCTTTATTTAGACTTCAATCTGCTGTATCGAAAAGGTTGTAGGCACTACAATTACCTGGCATGCACAGTGGCCTCAAGAATTACTGGCACCCTTGATACTGTGGTTTGTCTGCTGAAAATTGAGGAAGTTGGATTTCATAATTCGGTGATAACTTGAATGATTTTTGGCACCAACCTCTGTTGCATATGACTGCATGCTCCTGTGTCAGCTATAATTAGCTCATCATAACGTGATAAGTCACACCTGTCTTATGATTTTGCTATCATGCCGATTGATTGTGGTCAACATTTCATCAATTACTTATCTTATCTATTTATCTCTCTGTTTGCAAAACAAAACAAATCATTTCACCACAATAACACTCACACAGTGCAATTGCACATGTCTTTAAATAGATGTGACTGGACAATTAACACACACCATTTCAGTTGTAATAGCCCCTTTTTTTCACTGTTCACACACCGTGTTTCCATTGCTAGCTAACAGGGATGAGGGGGCATTTTGGGTTTGACTTTGACTATAGCCCCATTCAGATTAGTTTTACAGGACAACATGGGTAATAAAATATTTTCATGACTCCTTAGAACTTCTACTCATCGGTCCGGACGGCTTTTGAAAAGACAATGTTTGTTATATCTACCAATAAACTAATTTCTACCATAACTAAACAGTGAAAAGTGTACATTTGGTACATATAACCCTCACCAACAAACATGCAGTCATGTTCAGATGTGGGATTGTTAGGTTTGCCAAGCAGTTTGCAGGATCTGGCTCTCTTGAGCTTAATCTTCCGCCTTCTTCTCATGGGCTCCCAAGTAGGAGCATGTGATTGTTGTGATGTGATGATGAGTGTCGTGAGTATATGAGTGCTTCCATTTTCCTACAGGACCGGAGGCACAGCTGGCACGCAATTAAAGATCACCGTCATCAGGAAGTATGTAGCAGCCGTCAGAATTCTTGTTCTAAACAGCCTGCAAACATTGCCTCGAATTACCGAGATGTCTATCTGGACGCCAATTAGATTATCAGTGCACCCGCCAGGTTCCTGGAAAACAGTAGGTATTTGTGGCTGGAATTATTACTTGGGTAAAGGGGAAAAATCACTGACGTGGCCGATCCAGACAGTATTAAGATTACTGAATAGTGCTGTAATAAATGACCTTACCTCCCTTGGAGAAACTAATCCCGTCCGAATGGGGCTTTTGACTTTGAGTTTTGACTTTGAGTTTCACTTGGCCCCAATGGTTTGTATTGGAGAGCAGTGCTCCATGCAAAGAGAGGGCACGTAGAGCTCTACAGAGAAGTAATTGAAGAAATTTTAATCAGAATCAATCGGCATGATGACAAAAATTAGGAAAATGGGGCCCAGGTTGAAAATAACACAAATTATCCTTTACCTTCCATCTTGTTAAAGTGCATATTGCAGTATCCAGACTTAACACGACTCATTCCATTCTTATCAATCAAAGACTTTCTGGGAAATCCCTGATATACAGGCCCAGGTTCATCTGTAGAATGTGTGCCTTCTGATGTACTTGTGTTGGCCAGGATTTGTTGAGTAAACTCTGACATTGACCTGGTGTTTGCCTCCTTTTCCCTTTATTGACTAAACGCTGTTGCTCCTGATTCAGAATCAGTTGCTTGTTGAGACTTTGAGTCTGACTGAGCTCTGAAGTCCATGAACGCAGGTTTTGCAGCCTTTCAACAGAAATCCTCCCCAGAGTTTTGTTTGGTAAACTGTATTTATTTCTCCCAAAGGTACCCCAATTCTATGTGGTAAGTGATAGCTTGTGAGTTTTCTACTTCAGAGCCAAAATATTTTGCATTCCATCACTGAAGCATGTAGTCCACCGAATGCCCAGAGTAATAAATGGGAGACTTCTAAAAAATGCTGAAAGGACATTTAGAATTCATTCAGATGCAACAGGCTACAGTAGAGGCTTGCCAGGGCATTTCAAAGGAACATATTATCCAACTTGAGTGACTCAGATGGCATTTGAAAGCTGTTTGTTGATTATCTGGAGAATTTGACCAAGACGGGACAAACCTGCAGCATTTACAAAAGACCTGATGAGGGAATTAAACGTCACTTATTCTTATGATCCTTGACTTGTGAACATGAGCAAGTCTGTCCCAAACACTCTATTTGGCAGTGCACAGGGTGACATTCCAGAGATATGGGCCTTTTTTCTGGTTCATAACTGTTGCAATGTAAGAAATGAAGTTCATGTGGGCATAAAGACGATAATTATGATTGATTAAAGTGGGTTGAACAGTCTAGGATTATGGAAATAACAAATGGGAGTTTAGTTTTAGAGTGTGTCTGCTTTGAATGATTAAACTGAGAACTAATTATGACATCCATCTGTTTGATAATAAACCTAAATATTGAAAGCAATGAATAGATTGATGGATGGATAGAAGGATGGAAGATGGAAGACAGAAAAAGAGGCCTGCAGATGGGTGACCAGATGCTGTAAGGACTGTAAGGAAGCATTTCTTCTTTTTTTTTGCGATTTCAAAAGAAGAATATGACACTTTAGATATGAAAAAAGTCTAACAATCCAGATTCAGGTTCATGACATACTTTGATATGGGGGACATAGAGAGATTCAAACACACCCACACATTTCAGTGCTCTACCTTTGTCAGGCTGTTCTCACACACTCTTATGTGCAGCTGCTCCCTTGAAGGATATGAAACATTGTTCGTGTATAGCACACTGGGGGGATGCAGTATATCAATGGAGAAATCCGTAGCAACTTTTAGTAGGAACATCATGTTTTTAACTTTATGTTATTTCCTGTGCAACAAGCCTCAGAGTAAAGTATATGCACAAGACCCATGTTCCTGCAAGATCAGATGCATGGCATTTTCTCTTCTTGTTTAATGCCTTTGTTTAATTCTTGATTGTTTCATATCACACACACACACACACACACACACACACACAAATATGTTGCACACACACACAGCCAACACAGTGGGCTTTAAAGACATGCAGGTCATGGCTTGATGCTTCCTCTCATTTGAATCAATCACAGGTGACCTTATGCTGCTATCGAGAAGTGAGCAAAGCCTTGATTAGGAGTGCCTATGCTTGTTAGCCACAATGTCTGCCTTCTACTCTGCATCCCACACACTTTAATCACACACACACACATTCTTGTGGTTGATTGTTATTATACACAACATCTCCCATGCCTTAACGGTCAATGGAAACCTACTCTATACTGATGCATGCTGTCAGTAGTTGGTAATAAGTTTCCCCTCCCTACATTTCTCTCACCATAGTACATTCTGTAAGCAAGATGCTCGATTCGACGTGTATAAAGAGTCTTAAATGTGGCACCTTTTCAATGATGACATCTACAGTACCGCACCAGCAGAGCTTTTCTATAACTAGGGTACATACAGAACTGTCCAAAGACAAGGAGCCTGATCCCTGGGAGGAGGAGAATATTATTCTGAACTGCACTGAGAATTTATTTTAACCAGGTCAAAGTGGTGGCCCTCCGCTGCAGAGCTCAAAGAAAAACACACACAGAGATCAATTCAATGCAACAGCCCACGCTAACTCAAATAAAAATACTGTACTGTGTTGGGACCAAAGGAGAAAAAAAAGCAAGAGAGGGAGAGGGAGGGAAGCATAGGTGGAGGAGGAAGAGGAGGAGGGATGAAATAACATTTCAATGTCCCTTTATCGCTGGCATGTGACCCCCGCTCAGAGAAGCAAATTTATTAAAAAAAATAAATATGCTGTGGCTGCCGCTGTCTCTTTTGTATCTGTCTGGGTAAGACAAAGCGAGGTGCAGATTGATGTATGAGGCGGGGGAAAATGAAAAGTCTGGCCGACTGAGAGATTGCCCAGGGTCCTACTATCAAGTCTCAAGATCGACGACGAAAGCATGAGAGGAAGAGAGAGAGATGCAGTGAAGGAAGTAAGGAAAGGAGGCAGCTAAAAGACTGACAGACGGAGAAAGAGATGTGGGACCACTACGACTTCAAGGACCGAGGAACCAGGGCAGATAAAAAGGACGAAACAAATAGGCATGTGTCATAAAGTGGGAGGTGGGTGAGTCGGGGGGTAAAATATAGGGAAATGTTCAAGAAAGGGAGGGAAAGATTAAAGGAAGAGGCTGCACGCTTTTATCTCACGGCGAAGCCCCATCTCTCTCTCCTGGGGGGTGGTACACACTGAACAGGAGAGCTGGGGGGCACACAGAGGAAGGGGTAGAGATGAAGGGATAAAAGTGGGGGGAAAAAGTGCTGACTTTAATACCACACTTTGTTTCTGTCGTGTTTTACATGCTCCTTCTAGTTTTCCCTGTATTTTACAAGTGTTCACATCCATGCTCCTCTTAGTGACGCCCCCGCCTCCCTCCAGCATCATACTCATTCCCCATTTTGATCTCAGTTCTGATTCGTCCGCCTCAGCATGGACACTTTCATCCAAAACGCCTCAGAGGGTGCATCGATTTCATGTGCAGATGTGTGTGTTTGTGTGTGCAGGCGTATGTATTCGTGCACACAGTGAGTGACAGACACTAGGCTGCTCCTGCCTCAGAGACCCAAAGGGGTCGGACTAGTGTGTCGGACGCTTCACTGGTCTGGGGCGAAGCTTGTATTGCTGCATTCCCTCAATAGACAGCCACTCCTTCTCTCAGGTCAGCCCTTGCAACACTGACCCTACATGGCATCCACCACCTGAGCTAGCAGATGTGGCTATACTGTAGACAGTTTTAGCACATTTGCCTGCCTATATTTTTCCATATCCTGTGTAAAATGAACTTATACTTTGAGTAAAGAGAGTTTCAAGCATGCTAGTATTTATTGTAACCTGTTATTTACCAGGGAAACGCCCATTTTAATAGGTCAAACCTTCATTTAGGATGTACGTTGCGTGGACTGCATAGTTCAGTGTTCAGAGCAGCTACTTTTTTCAAACTCTTTTATTCATTATCGCAGATTTTCTTTTTTGTGTCACTCAGCATTTACAAAATGGGTTAAAGGAGATCCCAAACTGTGATTTCATGTCATTCATGTATCACCGGTGAATACAAGATCAAGCTGCTACTGCAATTCCCTCTGTCTATTTCACTGAGGTGGAAAGAGTCTACCATGGTTACAGCAGGCTCCAAGCTAGGCCTTAGGCACCAGTCAGAGCTGGGAGGAAAATTTCCCTCAACGAGAGGACCAGAATAGCATCTGTTCCAGGGAATGGCAGTCCAAAACAACTTCTGATTGGCTGACTTCTTCGCAGACAATTGTCGGATTACACCAACCAGAATGCAGCTTGGATGGATTGTCATCAAAATTACGTTCTGCTGCACAATGATTAATGTTCTTTCCATTATACTGCTGCCTTGTTTCTAAAGCAATTTGCTTTGAGGGTCTTATGTGAATAACAAATAGCTTTTTCCTCTGCACTAAATGACATTTTTTATTCCAGCAAAATGTTATGAAATCATTATTTGTATTATACTAATGTAAGAAATGGTGCTCTCATATGTTTGACATTCTATGCTGACTACAGTTTCCACCTCTAATCCTTTACCATCACTGTTTACCATCGGTGAGCTCAGCTGGCTCATCAGTAGCTTGAAGTATCAGAGTTGTTGGTTGACACCCCACAAATCATTATGTCATCATAACACTGACATTTTCAAAGTGAGGCCTTTGTCGGAGTATGACCATCGATCTGTGATGGATATTTTGATGGAATCACTTTTCCAACCCGCGTACGGACTCTATTTGTCTGAAAACATTATTTTCCTCACTCATGAGAGAATGTTGTTCAAACCACATGAGGCAAGGTGAAATACAGTTTCATGGGGGAGAGTCTATTTCTATTGCGGGAATTTGCCATGTACAGAAAAAAGCTTTCTGCTTTTGGTCGAGGTCATTCAGAGTTCTTCTGCTTCCCTTGCCATGGGGTGTTCTCCACGTGGCCATAGCGACCACCACAGAAAAGATTGTGTTTCTGCGTGTGTTTGTGTGTGTGTCTGACTGCACATGTGAGTATGCATGCCATGGCAGACAGAGGAGAGACGAGTCTGTGTTAACGAGTGTATATGTCTGCATGCGTAGCTGCATGTGCATGTGTATAAATCCATGTGTGTCCTTGCTCTTTAATGTGGCCATGGCTACGACCAAAGCTAATGCAACCCCGGTTACCACACTGTTATTTTTAGCTTGCCACTGTTCTGCAGCTTGCTTTCATGTCACAATCAAGCCCCCTTGGGACATCCGTATATATGTACTGTTCCGTCTGCGGTAATGTCCAGCAGCTGATGGCAGTGTGGGATTTAGGTATCTCTCCATGTGTTTCTGTCTCCCTCTCTCTCTCTCTTCACTTCCCCTCCCTCCCTGCTCTGTGATAATCACCCTTCGTCCATCCACCTACTCCTGTTTGACCTTCCATCTCCACAGCCTCTCCTCCCTCTGTCCCCGGGCCTTGGCTGTAGAGAGGTGTCCTTATCTGTGATGACAGTGGGGTTGTTGCCAGCCAGGCCACCACTTTGCCCCCAGCTAGCCCTGATCTCGCGAGAGACATGGGGGCCAGGGATCAGGGGGCGGGGGGGTGTCACAGACTGCCCCACTCTCCCGATGAACTCCACAAACATTTCAGCAGAGGATTTTCAATACAAGGTGGTCACCAGCTATATTGTATGATCCCGATTACTTTAATAGTTGGTAGCTGTTGGTAAATGTGGACGTACCACACCGTGCATTATGTTGCCTGGTTATATTTTTGCAGGAGGAATATGGGCTGGAGCAATCGTAGAGGAAAAAAAATGCCTACGAGGTAATAATCACAGTTTTGAGGGCATAGAGGGGCTATGTGAGTTTCAATTTCACACTGCACTATCCTTTCCTGCCCGCTTGCTTATTCTCTCTCTCTCTCTCTCTCGCTTCCGCTCTCTTCTTCTCTCTCTCTTTCTCAGTAATCCTCCAAGGCAGTGCTGACAGCAGAGGTATGATAGAGGAGGGCCTGCTGGAGCGGAGAGGGAAATGATCTGCTAATGGTACACTCTCTCCCACAGGACACCTGCTTACACTCCACAGCCCTGCTGCTCACTCAGTCTGTGTGTGCATGTGTGTGTGTGCCATACCC
>CABFOQ010001862.1:6900-25290 GCA_900660455.1 Gephyroberyx darwinii | reverse complement strand
GCTGCAAAATTATTCACGTGATTTTGAGATTTTAAGACTGGATATGACACCAAAAGACTAAGATGGACATGTTTGCTATGTGCTCCACAGTGTTGACTTGGTAGGACTCTCCACCTAGATTGTAACAGACAATTGTAACAGAAAAATGCAAAATGTGCAAGAGTGCAACAACAATTTAGCCACCTCTGTTCCAGATGGCAAAAAGATTCAGCAAACCGACATGGTTGGTAGATGCTCAGACACAAGAGATTATTTCTCCCAGATTTCCTCTGTTTTGCCATCCTATATAAGCACTGGTGTTCCACTGATCCAGGAGCAGCACAATCACTTTTGTGCTTTAATCTATCCACCATTAACTCAATGAACCCAAGAGGTTGAAACATCATCGGGACAGTCGTCTTTCACCACCTTGCTGAGGACCTTGGATGCTTTTTGCCATAGCTTCAAAGCACATAAATCGCTGGTTATTCAGTCAGCCAGTAAGAGTCGAGGCTTACAGTAATGTGCTGACCTAAATATTGCTGGCCTGTCAAAAGAGGATACAGTGTCCAGAGCTGTGATGGGATTACTGCCACAGAAAACACTGGAAAACACACTGATAAATTGATTAGAGATGGTGCTGGAAAGGATGGCTTTTATAGATGGCTTGCACACACAATTCATGCACAGCACCATATGAACCTATATTAACACATGTACATGTACATGTGGAAGATTTGTGTTAAGGATTGCATACTTTAAGTTTGGCCCGTGATGCAGTCTACTTAATATAAGGAGAACTACCCAGGGCTGGACACACACATTAAACATTAATTTTCCAAAGAAGATTACTGCTTGCCTGATTTCCCCATGAAACAGCGACAAGATTATTAGCAGCTTTAGCCTGAGCTTTAAGATTTTCTTTTCTCTCTGCCTCTATCCAATAGGATTTTTCAAACTGTAATAGCCATTTCCTAAAATGTTATTGTTTTTTGATTGGATGACTCAGTTTTGCAGTGCAGTTTTTGGTGGTTTTGATGCACTTTGCAACCGCACAAAAGACAAGGAGGGGTGGCAGAGTGGTCTAGGGTTTAGAGTGAACACTACAATTGAACATCAACAGCTACCCTGCCCTGTTGATGTAACCTTGAGTGAGACACTGAACCCAATCATAGTAAGTCACTCTGGATAAGACCGTCAGCAAAATCCTTAAAATGTAAATGTAAAATGTAAAGGGAGCAAGGGAGGCATGTAAAGGTCACATCACCCCCTAGAGGTAGCCAGTGACATTCCAGCTCCCCCCACCCCCTGACTCCATTTCCTCTGACATGGCAAGTTTCTGCTCATAGTAAACAGCACAAGGGATAGATGATGCAGAGGTGCCCTTTCTGCTGCAGTGGATGCTCTTAGCTTAGCGTGACTCGGAAATGGAGCCATGAGTGCGCAACAAAGCAAAACGCAAAGACCAACTCTCTTCCTGACTTCCTGACCATCGGTGTCTGGTGACCCCCCATCCCCCCTCGCTTCTCTGTCTATCCTGTTCCATACCTCCATGTTTCTCTCTCTCTCTCTCTCTCTCTCTCAGCGTGTCCTGTTTGTTAATGAGAGTTGAGATGCTGCAGTTGCCTACAACAGCACTGCCATGTGCTCTGGCAGAAGTGATGTGTAAGCATGTGTGACGACACAGCAAGAACCCTGTCTACTGCAGTGATACCTTGCGTTCTGCGCATGAAGGCATGTGTGTTTCTCCATGTGTGTACATACAGGCCCATGTGCCTTTCTATATCTGCAAGGGTACGTGTGTGTGCACGTCTTTGTGAATGTGCACACACTCTGCATGACTATATATGGAGTGTTCTGCTGAGTCATTCAGATTCTGAATCATTTATACCCACTTCTCACAGGGAAGGTTCCAGCAACGCTTGCGCTTACTCTGGTTCTGGTGTGAATGCTGAATGCTCGGGGGCTTAAATGGTCTAGTCATGGACACTCATTGGTCTGCTGGTATACCTGTTTGTCTGCAAAAGCTTTTATTTTTTTTACCAGAGAAGAATTGAAAGATTAAAAAGCATCTAACTATGCTGAGAGCCTTTTTTTATGCAGGTTTCATTTAAACTTTACGGGGGGTCACACTTTGGATCAAACCCTGGGCAGTAACTCATACTGATATAATATGGGCACAGTAGTGGCCTAAATAAAACCGTTTTCCCCCACTTTATCAGCAAGATTTAAACTAGTGATTTACAAATGTACATACAATATGCAGGTATGAGAGAATGAGGAGAATTATTGGTTATGGTGAAATAAAGTAAGACATCGCTTAACTGAGCATCTGATCTGAAGAGAAATTAGATTATTATTATTAAATTATCATTATTCATTCATCCGACTCCTACTATTGAATTGTACAGGTCTCCCTCCATGTCTATGCCCATGCACTTCGGCCATTATGAGAGAAGACTATCATATCATACACAATAATTGCTCAAAACTTCTTGTTATCAAGCCAAAAAAACAGTATTATTGTTATTGGAGAAGTTTGCATCGTGATATATTACCTCTCCCCCAGACTTTATCTCTCTCACTGTCTCTCTCCTAGCTCATGTCCTGCCCATAGACCTGGTGTTCCTGTCCCTCTTTTTAATCGTCCAACCTTCTTGGTGTCAGTGAGTCAGTCTGTTAACTGTCATGGCTGCTTTACTGCTACTGGCGCTATCCTCCTCTGTCTCCTTCACAGGTAAGTGACACAGTTACTATGCCTCACATGGCATTTCCACCGTGTGAACAAAGTGACACATACTCTCACAAACTGAGTGATAAAACAAAATTACAACAGATTATGAGAGATTGTAAACCTTGGATATCGAAAGATTTTTCTAAAATCGATGTATACATTTTCCACTAGACTTATCAGTGATTTTGTCATGTGATTTAATTCAGATGTAAACCATGTATACCATTAGCTGACATTTCCATGTTTTTGCTTTTCAGTGGCAGTCCTTTTTGGTGAGCCCAGAATTTTTGGAGGTGAGATTTTCTGAACTTTTTTGGGGAGTTTGGAGTGGGTAATTTATTATTAATTATTTATTTTATTTATTGAATTTATTATTTGTCATGGCAACATGGCATGTTCAATATGCCATAATGTTTCAGAGCAATATTTAATATATTATTATCTTATTATTATCTAAACCTAACGTTTATGTTACATTCGTCAGAGGATGCTACCGGCTATGGCCCAATCTTTGAGGAGGAGCCTCTGGATGTGGTCTACATTGAGGACTCACCCGACGGGAGAATCTCCATGAATTGCAGGGCACGGGCAAACCCACCGGCTTCATACAGGTAACACATATGTGTCATATGTAGTCTACTGTTAAGTTTTGATGTGCACTGTCTTTCTGTGCTTGCCTTGCAAAGTATATTTCATTGCATCGCACCGCACCGCATCGCATCGCACCATACCGGATCGGATTTTATCGTATCATATCGTACAACACACACAAACACATACATACATGCTTTCTTTGCAAAATACTTTATGACAAACTTCTTTTGTGAAAAGCACTTAGTACATAAGTTTCCACTTGATTTGATTTGACATCCACTAAAAAACACACAGCAATCTCAAATTCTTTCCATACTTCCGTGACCTTTGCATCTTTATCACGCTCCTTCTCATTCTTCCCCTTTTCGTTATCTCTCTCCCCTCTTCCCACGCTCCATCCACTCCTCGTCTCCCCTAGGTGGCGCCGTGATAACTGGGAGATCAAGCTGATGGAGCAGCCAGATGAACACTACAGCCTGGTAGGGGGGAACCTGGTTATTACCAACCCTAAACAGAAGAAACATGCTGGGACATACATCTGTGTGGCCAGAAACATCTACGGCACCGTCATCAGCAAGGAGGCCAGGGTCAAGTTCGGATGTGAGCAGACTTTAAACTTGACTTGACACCACTTTTTTGATGTTTTTCTCCATCTGGTCCCCCTTCATTTATTTTTTCCCTAGCACTACAAACATTTTCAGGGATTAGACTTCTCTGTAGTATATAACGGTCCTCAAACAGAGCTCCTGTGGATAGATCTAATTTTGGCCTTGGTCTTGGCTCGGTTTCGACCGCCTTTGGACCTGGTCTTCACTCAAATTTTACTGGACCTGGTCTTGGAATTGACTTGGACTCGACTAAGATGCAAAGTGCTGTAAAATAAAAGGAACAGAGTTAACATATGAACAAACAATCAGATGAGATAACAGGAAGACTCACACTGCTGACTATGAAAGAGCAGACCCAACAAAGTTTTCTTAAATCGAGTGACCTTTACTTGAAACTTGATTGCAAGATATTTTCACTTGTAAGTAAGTGAATTTTTCAAACCAGTGGCAGATTTGTTTTTCACTTGCTTTCTTGTGACAGAAAGTATTAATTGAGAGCGGATGGCCGTTTCGCAGTTTACATCTAAACTGCTGCACTTGCCACTGGATTTTCCTATGTTGTTTCTCTACTTGTTTTCTCCTCATCCCACTTTAGTTCTGGAGGAGTTTCCCCAGGAGGAGAGAGAACCTGTCTATGCCAAAGAGGGACAGGGGGCTGTTCTGCTGTGTGTCCCTCCAAAAGCATGGCCAGGTATGTATCCATCATGTTGCCATCATAGATGTCTCTCTACATTCCTGCTGGACTGTTGCTGCACTGTTGCCCCATACCTAACGAGATTTGGAAATACCAGTTCATTTTGGTCTCTTTCCAGTCAAAAGGTGCAAAGAATGGTCTGGTAACCAGTTACTTAAAGTTCAGGTCTTGCATTACAATATAGTACAATATACAATTACAATATAGTCATTTCTACAATAATATCCGCAACAGGATTGTCACACAGAGGCCATTGCAGTAATAATGTAGGATTTGGGGCTTCTATATTGGCTACCAAAGAACATCTAATTTCACACCTCTGTCTATGAATACCTATGAATACCTATGAATATATGTCTATATTGATTCATTATCATCCATGATGAATTTCCATCATTTGTTTATTTCATTTAGAAGATGGATCAAAGGCTAATAGAACCTTGGTCAAAATGAATGATAAAAACTGTACTTTTGCATGTAAGAAGTATCAAGAAAAATGAAATAGATTTTGGTCTTCTCTACAGTACTATATGTTTCTTTTCCTTCTTGTTTTGTAGCTGAGGTGACCTACCGCTGGATCTACAACGAGTTCCCAGTTTTCCTGCAGACAGATCGCCGTCGTTTTGTGTCCCAGAAGACAGGGAACTTGTACATCTCCAAGGTGGAAGCTCAGGACGCAGGCAACTACTCATGCTTCGTCTCTAGCCCCGTCATTGGCAAGAGTGTCTTCTCCAAGTTCACCCCCCTCATTCCCTTACCACCTGACGATGGTTAGTGGATATTTATATCTCTATCTCCATCTATCTGACATTTGAGCTTTATGGATGTAATGAACTCTTTCTTTCCCCAGGTGAGGAAAGGAAGTACCCAGCAGACATCAGGGTGAAGTTCCCAGACACCACCGCCCTGCTGGCCTCTAATATCACACTGGAGTGCTTTGCTCTGGGAAAGTAAGTTTACATTAAGGTGGATGTGCATTATAAACTGTTCAGATTTTGCCCTATTTAGACAGTTCTGCTCAAAGCGTCTCATGTTATTACGTTTTCCTGATTTTGCTTTTGGATATACTATGGGGATAAGGGGATGGGGATAATAATGTTCCTTATGATATTTTGCAAATAAATAGTTTAGTTAAAGGGTTTTTATTGAATTAATTGGAAGTCCTCACAGGCAGAACAGTCCTTGACCCTGATTGGCAACTCCTCTAATTCAAATGAGGTAAATCTGCTGAGTGGAGGCTGCGAACTTGCTTGATTGGACGGATTTCATGAGTTCTTTAGTGAGGGGAGCCAATCAAGACCAAGTCCAGTTATGATGTTGTGACTGGTCTGAAACTTCCTGTAAAACTGTGGATTTTTGAAAATGCAATGACAATGGCAATGTCTACATTAAACATCTCATGTTACACATATTTTATCATATATGTATATAAATAGAGGAACGTTTTAATTCCTTTAATATAGCCTCTTTAAAAAAGGTGAACATCTGATGCTTGCTGTGTTGATAAATGTATCAGGGAAATCACCTTTGATGCTAAATAGCAAAGGAGTTCAAAGGTATGTTAGATTGTTTTCTCAGAGGTTATTCTTTTATGTGAAGGTAATTGTTCATGCACAATATGTTTTGTTTGTGTCTTAATATATGTTTTCATGCCTGTCATAATAACTGTCTAGTGCGGATTTATAAAATGCATTGCATTCAGTCAAATTTTGTCCATTCAGCCCCATTCCTCATATTGTATGGAGGAAGGTCGATGCCACAGACCTCCCGGCAAATCATGAGATCAGTGAATCTGGAGCCGTGCTCCACCTCTACAATGTACAGTATGAGGATGTGGGATCATATGAGTGTGAAGCCATCAACACGAAAGGGAAGGACTGGCACAAGGCCTGGCTCTATGTGCAGTGTGAGTGAACTTGTTGTAGCGTACTTCACAAGATTTGAATGTGAGTGATATGCACACTGCAAAGCATGTCTTAACAGACCATTTAACCTGGTATGGAGTCTTAGATATTTCCATTTATTTATTTACAAAATCAGATTTTTCCGAGCAATTCCTCTAAGGGATAGGACAATAGAGTAACAATAAAGCAGCAATCTACTGTATGGTGGATACACTTGTATGTCATGTTAGACTTAATTATATTTGTCCTCCATTCTGTTTGGCAGCGGCTCCAGAGTGGGCAGAGACCATCAACAATACTCAGATTGACGTTGGATCAGAGCACACCATGCGCTGTGTGGCATCAGGGAAGCCTTTCCCTTACATCCGCTGGTACAAAGATGGATTTATGGTGATCACTCATGCATTTTGTTTTTGTTGGCTATCATTAAAGTATAGAGTAGAGTAGTACAGAAAGTGGTAGCAGCACACTCAAAAAAATGAGGACGAGAGGTCTTATGTGAGCCATACAGGAGGTTTATTTAAGTGCAGTGTTGTTATCATGTCAGTCGAGAGACCATCTTCAGTGCATACAGTTAAAGATGATTTAATAGTGTGCAGGTTTCCTTAAACGTACATTACAACATTATAACAATGATTTATAAGAAGTTTAAAGAAACAAGTAGTAACGCTTTGTTTGGTATGTGTCTACCAGTACGGGAAAGGTGAGTTGAAGTTTTCCAGTCTGACTTTTGCTGACTCAGGGATGTACCAGTGTCTCGCTGAGAACTACTGGGGCATCAAATACGCCAACGCAGAGCTGCGCGTGATTGGTGAGTCGTCCCAGCAAACTGTACTCTCATTGGTTCACTGGATATTAGGAAGGGAAAAAAGCTTCCCATTGTCGGATTTGTGTATTAATAGATTTCAAGGGTGCAATGGTTATGAAACTCACCCAAAATAGAAATAACCAAGTACATTTTCATAAACACTAGCAGCTAAAATAATTCCATGTTGATGTAATCATATATCACCTATAGGATTCAAAATGAAATTGGGAACAACAGTGTCTAACACAACACAGAATTCAATGCACTCTGAAATTGACTTTACTATAACCTTCCTCCAGCCTGTGCTCCTACATTTGAGTTCAACCCTGTGAAGAAGCAGCTTCTTGGGGCTAGAGACGGCCGAGTGCTGATCGAATGTAAACCCCGAGCGGCTCCCAGACCCCGGTTCACCTGGACCAAGGGCACAGAGCTGCTCTTCAACAATTCACGGTCAGTGCAACTTACCACACTAAATCATCCAAACAAGGTCACACTGTGATGAGAAACCACTGCTTTAATGTTTTTTTGTTCATTTTATTTTAGTTTAAATTAGTTTAGTGTGATAAAACTCAAAAGTAAGGCTATTAAACACAATGCTAACTTTATTGTCAGTACAGGTGATGTATTCTCAGGGTCTGATTGTGTGTAAGTTAATAGTAGATACAAACCCAGGCTTGCGTTAGAGCACTGTGCCCTATGCAGCCACCGGAAAGCTCTTGCTATTAAAAAACAGCTTTGGTTTGTTTGTTTTTAGTATTTCCATCATGTATGATGGGAGTCTGCAGATCCTCAATGCTACTAAGAATGATGAAGGCGTCTATAACTGCTTCGCTGAGAACGACCGAGGAAAGGCCAACAGCTCTGGCTCTCTCACCATCACGGGTCAGTGTGCACATTTTTATGTGTGTGCGTGTGTGTGTGTGTGTGTGTGTGTGTGTGTGTGTGTGTGAGTGAGTGAGTGTGTGTGTGTGAGTGTGTGTGAGTATTGATCTAAAGTTCTAAAGTTATTATTATTACCATAAAAAATATGTTAGGTAAGGTAATAATTATTTTCTTTCAAATTGATATATAACATTTTGGAATGGAATTCATAAAAACTATGACACTAAAGAAAGAATTAAGCTCACTGTCACAATATTCATGTCACGTTTTGCAAATTTTCTTTTAGCTGACTTATCTTCATGATTTACAATGAGTAAAGGAGATTAGTGTCTTGCTCAAGGATACTTCAACAGGATAAATGGCTGTCGGTGGACACATTGGTTGTTGTGGGCTCAAATCTCCTGCCTACTGTAATTGTTTTTTTCCTAGAGGCTACCAGCATCACAGTGGCCCCTGAAGACACTGAGGCTATGGTTGGTGAGGAGGTGATTCTGAGGTGCTCTGCTTCATATGACCCCATGCTGGACGTCACCTTCATCTGGGCCATGGACTTCAGAGTCATCGACTTCAACGCCGAGTGGCAACATTACGAACGCATTATGGTAGGATGATATTTCCTTCTGGACTTTCTCAGCATCTCACAGTTACCTTGCAACTGGTCAATTGGTTTAAAACATCCCTTGGTAATATCAGCTAATGAATGAAATCAAATGCTAAAATCACTCATCCATAAAGCTGCTCTAGGCAACTTTGCACGTTGGCGGCCCCAAATGGCAGCAACAGGCAACTGTTGAAAAATGTCTTCAACACCTTCACAACTTCAACACTCAAAATCATGTAATGTGTCAGTAAACTGCACACAGCACGCTCATGTTATACCAAAGGAAACTAAAAGAGGCGAGAAAGCCAAAAGATCTAATGCTGACGAGTCCAACTTTCTTTGAGACTGTTTGTATTGTCTGTTTTTTTTTTTGTTTCGTCACTTCCTGTGGCTGGAGAAATGTCCATACCTGACACCAGACTTTCATTTGATTTCACTTTCACTTGACTACTGTGATTTATGCTGATGTACTTTTGCATCAAAATCTTGCCTAGTGCAGCTTTAAGTCTAGTGGAAATTTCTACTCCTCTTTATGAAGAGTTCCATTCCAAAATGCTATATACCGGTATCTGTTTTGAAGAAAAATAGTATTACCATTACCATAAGACTTAAATGGCCAAACATGCTTTGAAAAGCACCAGAATGAGTTTTACTTTACTCCAGTCAATCATTTTGTCATAATATGTCTCACTTTTTTTAAATGAGTGGACGGGTTGAGTAAATAGAATGAATTAATAGCTCTCTCTGCCTCCTTCCATCCCTCGCTCCATCCTTTCCTCCTTTATCTCCATCCCGCTCTCCTTTCTGCTTCCCTTGCACCCTCTCTCTCCGTCAGAGTCAGGAGGACAGTGGTGACCTGAAGATCATGAACATCCAGGTCTGGCATGTGGGTCGCTACACCTGCACGGCTCAGACCGTGGTGGACAACGCCACAGCGTACGCTGACGTTAAGATTGTAGGTCAGTCCCAGCATGCTTTGCGTCAGTCAATCACAAATTACAAAATCTGATTTTACGTCACGTTCTAGGTATTTGGGATTTGGGATTCTAGGACTCTCATATCCAGAACAATTTACAATGAGTGCACGAGCTGAAACATTATAAGAAACTAATACTATAGGTTAAAGCTCTGAACTGTTTTTAATGGTACAGTTCAGTAAATATAAGTTCTTTTTTCTCTGTTATGACAGAGAAATGTTATATTATTATTATTGTTATTATTATTATTATTATTATTGCTTATTTCTTGTTATATCCACCCCTCTTCCATTCTCACACATACCTCCTGTCCATACATCCTTTCAATGCCCCACCCGCCTAATTTCCAGGTGTCCCCGGGCCTCCTGGCGTGATCCGGGTGGAGGAGATCAGGGACACATCAGTGAAGCTGGAATGGAGTAAAGGAGCCGACCACAACAGCCCCATCCTCTATTACACCATCCAGACCAGACACTACTGGGCTTTGAATGAAGACGACTGGAGAAACGCCAGCACCTGTGAGTACGGGACCCCACCACTGGGGGGCCAACTCGCTCTACAACTCTGATAAACTGGAACCTCTGGACAAAAAAATGCCCGGTCCTGAATTCACATTAAAGGGTGTTCTCCCTCAAAATGACAATAAAAACAAAAGTCAGAAAGTCATAAGACACCTAAGACTTAGGAATCTCTTCCTCTTTGCAGTCAAATATCTTTTTCATTCAACTTTTTGCGTCTTTATGAGTGTAAAAAGGTTTTGATGTGAATTCTGGACTGCTGCACTTGGTAGTACACACCAGTTGGCATCTGAAGTGAATGTATTTCAATTTCCTCATCATACCTAAAGAACAAACAGCAAGCATAATAAAAAATGTGACACAGCACAGTTTGACATGGCCGCCCTTTGTGTGTCACTCAGCACCGACCTTTCTTGACGGTAATGTGGAGATAGCAGACGTGACAGACCTGTACCCCTGGATGGAGTATCAGTTTAGGATCATCGCCACCAACGAGTATGGCTCCGGAGAAGCCAGCATCCCCTCCATCAAGATCAAAACCTGGGACGCCCGTAAGGAGAGAGAGAGAGTGTGTGTGTGTGTGTGTGTATGTGCTTTAAGGGGTAAGAGGTCTGCACTGTATGCCTTGACTGAGTAATTCTGTGTAGAAAAAAAACAAAACGTGCATGCATGGCTGAGCTTTTCTTTTTTTACTCAGCTCCTGTGGTAGCTCCCACAGATGTGGCAGGTTACGGAGGTAGAGATGGAGAGATCTTCATCACGTGGACGGTAGGTGTCTTGACGTCCAAGTGGCATGTTGCTGTACAAGTCCTCCTGGTCCCCGAGTACTGTATTGTTTGAGGACCATTGTAATGGTAAATCATTATACAAAATGGATTCAACTGAACAGTCATAATTATGATACATGAGCCACGCCTAACCTGACCCTTTTTTGCCGGTGACTTTTATCATCAGATCATGCCAAGGATGCATTAACTAGGCAGGCTTTAACATTGGGTTTTGCCATCATTGTGATGTGATGACCACTTCAGGGCCTGGTCTGGCCTATCGGATCACAACGTGGGCAAAGTCTGAGTGTACCTGTGTCAGTTGTAATCTCTCATCCTCTACCTCCCACCCCACCCGGACTCTCAGCCTGTGCAGCCGTGGTACTTCTACGGCAAGAAGTTTGGCTACATCGTGGCCTTCAAGCCCCACGATGCCTATGACTGGTGGTACGAGACCGTCTCCGACCCTGAGACCAGGCGTTTCGTTCACCGCGACCCCGAGTTTGTTATCACCGAGGACGATTTCCAGGTCCGAGAGTTCCAGGTGAAGATCAAGTCATTTAATATGAAAGGAGACGGACCCTACAGCCTCACCAAGGTCATCTACTACCCACGAGAAGGTGAGGAGATTTTTTTTATTTTTACAGTGAATGGTGGTGTCAGTCTGTGACAATGATTTTTGGCTGTATGGAAAGAGTGGTAGGGACAATATTTGGGGATTTTTTTAAATGACACTTTTTGAAATTTGAAATTTATTAAGATATACAGAAGTACCATATTCCCCCACTGTTACTAATGCAATTCAGCAAATCCTAAATTTCAGCATTGAGGATCTCTTTAGGATGTGCACCATGCCTGGCACAGTATGGTATGTTTTTCATTGGGTTTTGTGCACAGGTAAATTTTGTTTAAGCACACTAGAAGCATAAGTACACAGGCATATTTGTTGCTGGCAGGGACATCATCATTACATTGCTGACATTGAAGCAATGTACACAACTGCTCAGTATTCCAATAGAAAACCAAAGGGTGATGACGCTGTACTACAAGTGCAAGGGTATCTATTCTTCCTGTCCTTTTGTTGTTTGTTTTCCCCTACAATTAAACACTGTGCCTTGTAATAAACATACTTGGCACCAACTAGCCAACTTGTTCAGTATTCCCCTGGACAACTGAAGGGTATGACACTGAACCAGGTTGGGCATGGCACTGGAGAGATTGACCAACTCTGTCAGTCTCCTTCTCATCCATTCCTCTGTCTTCTCCAGTACCTTCAGAGTCCCCGACCGATGTCTACGCCAGGCCAGTGTCCTCCCATGAAGCTCTGGTGTGGTGGTTGCCGGTGGTAGACACTGGAACCGGCCTGCAGCAGTACATTGAGGGATACCAGGTATAGAGCTGTTACTACTTCCACACTTCTGTTTCAAAACATGTCATCAAATTTGTCTTAACAATATTCCATAAACATTGTTACACTATAGTCAAATATTGTGTGATGAAAGCCCTATAGTAGCTTCAAAATTCCTCTCTTCATCCAATGATTACTATCTGAGTGACATATCAACGTCTGATATTAATAATCTTGTTTCTTGACGACCAGGTCAAATACTGGAGGAAGTACGACGACACAGAGCCGGGAGCCAATCGTATATTTGTTCCAGCCACAGTCAACCAGACCAGGTTGGAGAACATGCTGCCAGATGCACACTACCTCATTGAGGTCCGGGCCTACAACGGTGCCGGCTTTGGACCCCCCAGTGAACACTGTGAGATGTTCACCAAGAGACCACGTAAGACCAATAAATCACAATTTAAGAAAATAAAATGCCAGTTGGAAAACACACAAAACCACATAATGAACAGAATTATAGAATTTGCTAATTTTGAGCATGATGATACAATATATTACAGCTGTTAGACAAAAACAATGTATCTGCAATACAGAATATGTTACTAATATACACATATACTGTATGTAACCATGTATCTGCAATATGTTTATCAGGAATGGAGAAAATAATGCTTAATGGAGAACAGGTTTTAGGCACCGAAGGGTCATGAAATTTACTAATTTACATCATTCACATAAATGACCATAAAAGAAATTCAGTTCAAGTACGAAAACTAAAACACCCAGTTGCAGTTATGTGTTTTTTCCGCAACAGCAGTGCAAAACTGTAAGATGTTACAGGTACAGTATGGCGCTGTTTCAAAACTGTGGTCCTACCAAACTATTTTGTGTTGTGTGCAGCACCGCCGGAGCCTCCCAGGATGTGGCGCTATGTCAGCTGGACAGGACAGTGGTTGTACGTGTGGTGGGACCATATACAGTACGACTGGTTCGGCAATATTTCCTTCCCACTGTACTACAAGGTAGGCATAGAGCTTTGCTGCTATCTATTTAGTCTAATATTTTTTATGTCTAATAGTTTAAACTGATGTTTCGCCCCCCCCCAGGTATTAATTACACTACACTGCACTAAAATGTACATCAACAGCAAAGGCAAAGACAGCCCCATCTCTGAAAAACATGCCCCATTCCTTGAGATTTAAAAAGTCCTACAAACTTGAATGCATGTCATGTGCATGGCACTGTTGCGCTTTACATTGTCCGTCTGCTTGTGCTCATTGCTCTATGTGTGTAAAGTGATTTTGTTCATCTGTTTCTTGTTTCTCAGGTCATGTTCAGAAAGACAGGCTACATCTATGGGAAAGTCTACATCACAGGCTGGCACTTCATGGACTTCCCCATGCCCCAGTTTGGAGACTATGAGCTGATGGTGCGTGGCCGTTATGAAGGAGGAGATGGCCCCGTCAGGAAGATTAGTATTAAGGGTAAGGCAATTCTGCAAAACACTCCCATAATACAATTATTTTACTCTTGTATTAAGTTCTGAAATCTCATCTTTCACATAACATTGGCAAATCCTTTATTAAAAATGCCAATGGGGTGTGACAATTTCACTACAATATAAATCAACCTCTTTCAAGAATTGTCTTGAAACGAACATCAAGTGACATAATCTTGATACTAGTGGGGCGAAGGGTGTTATTTCAAGAAAATACATTGGTAACAAGTGGAATTAAGCGACCCCCTCGGCAGATGTTTTCATTTAAGAAAAATATGATTTTAAGACTGAATACATGATTTAATCACAGTTTTTTTACTGTATGAGTCAGTTCATCAGGACTTGGTTTCGTAAAGATATCGTGGCGCTTTTTTGCCATTGTAATCCTCACCAGATTATTTTAGGAATGCAAACCCTAGACTTTATTCAGATTTGGGTCCTTAGAGTTGAGATGTATCAAATGACAACCTTGTCAAATAATCTATATTTGCTCAACTGAAAACTCAAACTCAAGCTCAACTCAAAATGGAACCTAATATAGGGAATAACAAAGTGAACATTTTCATTTAAAGTAAATGCTTAAAATGATTATATGAGGGAGCTGGACATGAGACTGATTGTTTCTTTTTCTCTCACATTGTTTCAGGTAAAGCATCTTTGACGGCACCCTCTCTCAGCCTAGCTTCTCTGCTGTTGCTGGCACTGTGCATTGTGGGATTGCAAATTTAGACCCGTGACATGCTTAAATGGACTGTGGGAAGTGAATATGTGGACCTTAGGTGCACCCACTGTTTACACTGCTAGACATGGTAGAGGTTCCATCATGCATCTGTCCTGCATCTCTTCAGTTGTAGCACTACAGTGGTTGCTGGAGATTATTCTTTCATGAAAGTAGAACTGAAAGAGAATATTGTAACAAAAAACTCATGTATCCCAAGCTTCTTGTTGCCAGACCATTCTCTGCATCTTCCAAATTAATAAAACCAATTCCTTTGGGGGCGGAGCAACAATGCAGCAGAGCTGCAGGAAACATGCAGTAAAAAGTGGGACTTCTACAATGTCTATATCTGTAACATCATTGAAGAAAATGTACTCTGCTTTGTCCAAATCATCCAAAGCCAAAATGAATGAAGACAGATGATAATGATTGCTAGGTGATTTGGTAAAGCACACAATCTTTCTACCAGGCTTTCCACAAAATCCACAGATAAAAACAAATACATAATTTTTATGTTAGACTTAATTTGATAAAAACAAATTCATTATATGGCCACTTCAATATGCACTTTTTATCTCCCACCCTTCATTGCAGTTACCTGTTTGGAGTTGAAATTAGTTGGACAAACTGTATAGTACCCAGATAAAATGTAACTCGTAATGTGGACAAGCTTTGTTATTTATATTAAGCACTATCAAGCAGATGGTCAGACTCTCAGATGGTCAAAGCACTGAATAAGAGCTGCACTGTATAATCACTGTATTAGCTTTGGAATGAGCAGAGAAGAATGAGTGATTTGAATGAGGTTGTTATGTAGATGTAATGTGAACTTGCCATTTCTCTCCTTGGGGCACATACAGTATATCACCACTTATTTTGAATAAGCTTAAGCAGCCATGGCAACACTGCTGTAGATTAGAAAACTTTAGAAAACTACTTTCTAAATTCTCTATGGTGCTGTGTGAAAAGTCAAATGTTTTCAAGTTGTTTAGCCACCATTACCAGGTAAGCAGATTGCTAGCTGTGGATGCTGATTTTAACTTACATCCAGTTTAATACGTATAGACACTGGAATTCTGTCCTCTAGCTGCGCCAGCTAAAGCCATATCATTTTGACAATGTCTTCATGTGAGACCTGTCATGATTTTTTGAACCGTCACAGAATGTTTTGTTTGAATGTACTTTCAGCCAGGGTTGTAAAGAAATGACATCATGGTTATCTATATGTTTATCCCCTTTGTTCTGCGCTTGGATCATGCTGCAAATCCATTAAATACAGTACAACAAAAACAGTCATGTTCTTATGACATTTTATATTGTCTCTTTGGTTATGGTGACTTCTTTTGTCAAGTTGTCGATTTTAAAGATGTATTTTACCATATTGTATGATTTATTTCTGGAATATTATGTCTATCTCTCAAACAATATGCACAGATAGGTTGGAATCTTCTTTGATAAACATTAGATGTTATAGGAGTGGATGTAGCATTTGCGGGGGACAGTGGACAATGTGGGAAAGCCATTTTGCTGACTTGACAATAAAGTAGACTAGTTAATTAGTTGCTAAAATCCTTTGACTACCAGCTAACTTGGATTTTCTTTATTTGAGTACAGCCCTGATGTAGTCCCATATCCAATTGGGAAATGTTTAAATGTTTAAATCTATGTTAAAAGCTTGAAGATCAAAAATTTACCATCTCTTGACTGGGCACTGTTGACCCTCGCACTGTGTTGACCCTCGCACCCCTTACTTTTGGTTGCTTGTAATTTTAATTAAATAATTGAATTTAAGTTTATTTTCTTGTTGCACTTATTCTCAATCCCTCTGGATAAGAACATCCACTAAATGCCTGAAATGCAAAAGTAAATGTACTGCATGATTTAGATCAATAGGTGGCAGTATATCCATATGCCATTACCACGTGCCATTACAACTTCAGTCACCCATCCAGTCACAGGACCACATATATGTATTTATAATTTATATATATTACCAAAATATCACATTCTCTGTCATCATCCATGGTCCCCTTAGAATATAATAGATGTTTGTATAACTGGAAGGGTATATATAGATTTAAAAAAACAAACTATTTGTTGTTATAGTTATCTAGTATTGTGGGAATATTTGTCACATTTATTGTCAGGGCGCTGTGGCTTTCACACTCCTTCCTATTATAATACTGGTGATCCAAGAATTTAAGCTTATTCTACTGTTGCTCATTGTATGTAGAGAGCAATACATGTCCATAATTCCTTACCACAGAGAACACGAGGAAGGGGGGAGTGTGTTCATGTAAGTGTGCTTTTGTTTGTGCTTTAAGGGAAGCTTGCTTGTATAGCGTATGAGTGACTGTGTGCAAATCTGTGTGGGTGGCTTTTTTCTCTCCTGTTTCCACCTCCATTACCAGTACTTCTCCCATTTTACCTCCTTCCCGTCAAACAAATTACTGGGACACAGAAAACCCCATGTGAGGCTGAAATCAATGCTGCCATTATGTACAAACAAATGCAGCAGATGGATGAAGGTGAATCTCCCGTGGCTGGAGAGAGATTCACCCTCCAAAGACTTAGTGAAAGCCCATTGTTGTGATACAATTACAAGGTTTCTCCTGCTTTTATTGACATACTCGGTCTGGTTCTTCTCTGGATAATAAGCAGCATCACGGTATTAACAGTAATGGATCCAGGTTAGTAACCTTAGTGTTGATCATTCAAATATTGAGTACAGTCCTTCCTCATTTTCATTTTCAGTCCATCCTCATTTTCTGAGGCAAGATCTATTTTCAACTCATTTCCAACATAGGACAGAATTCACTGTCTTGAATTCTGAAAATCATCCTAACCTTGATGTTTCCAATTCAATCCCTACACTCGATACTACACATATATTACAAATTCTGTTAGACATGGCAAGTAGTATCAGTACAAGTGCAGTACAAGTGGTGCAAGTACACAGCTGACTTTGCAGCTTGCAAGTGTAGTTGAAGGGACTAAAGAACTAAACCGACATTTTTAATGTACTCTAAAAATAAAATGCATCAACACTCTGAGGTGATATAGGAGCGGATGGTGTCACAGCTATGCTTTCACAAAAATCATTTGTGGAACTGATAAATGGGTTCAGTCGCTGTGGGTGACACCCCTCACAGGAACACACGTCTGTCAGGTGCATGTCCTGTACATTACTGCATTAACACCCACATTTCCCCTTCAACACACACACACACACACACACATTTTTAATCTTACGAAAGCTGCATCGTGGGATGTTCAGACGCAGAGACAGACAACAGACCAGGACTGAACATGTCAGAAGAAGTTGATGTAAACTCAAATGATATCAATGATTCCATATGTCAATGTTGGGGAAATCAAGCCTAAAACAAGGGATGGAGCTGAACATCAGAAATCAGTCTTCAGTGGTGGAAGAGACCCTCTGGAGCTGCTGCATTTTGTCTGGGGCTGATGTGTCTTCTCCTGCTGGCTGGAATCATAGGCCTGGGTGGTCTTTTGTGGCAATGGTTTGTGTCTTTACTCTAACTCACATTTACCTTTTGCAGATATCAGAGTGAGCGGCCATCATCATTCTGAAATGTAAAACATTCACATTAGCTACAAAAACCTCACTGCTGCACAGAATTAGGATTTCATTAAATTATACAGAGTATCTCTGCATTTTCAGAGATTTCTCTCTCCCTCTCTCTCTCTCTCTCTCTCTCTCTCTCTCCCTCTGTCTTTCTTGTTCTTTCAACTT
>CABFOQ010001860.1:0-10309 GCA_900660455.1 Gephyroberyx darwinii | reverse complement strand
AGTGAGGGCTCTCAAACTGTCCATTAACATTCCTAGTTGCACCCATTTTATTACAGGCATAGCCGGGCCCAAGCTCTGGCTGGAATAAGACCCCTGCATTAAGATAATTGGTTCCCATCAGAGGATAATAGAACACATTTTTCATTTCGTTCTGAGGCAGGGCATTAGCTGCTTAAAAAGCCAACCACGTGGAAAGAGAAACACAGCTGCACTTGCCAACTTCTAAATGATGTCTCAATTCATCTCAATGGAAACATCTTATCCCAAGCAAGCCAAACAATCCCATACCAGCCCATTCCTGTTGGTTCAGCCAATTTAAATCAAGAGTGACAAACAAGGATGTTCTTCAATTCAGTAAACTGGGGCGTAACGTCTTTATCATGACTGCTGCTGACCAGTGGGATTTAACGCTATGAAATTGTGTGGAGAGACAAAATCATTTTCAATTACCAGGCATAAAATCCTCTTCCTGTTGCAACAGCAAAGCATGATGGGAGATATATTATCATTCCAACAACACTCTCTCTCATCTAGCAAATTGAGCATCACTTCTAGCCCATTCAGTGCACTACACTCCCCTCAGCGCACTCCATTTTCCCATTGCTCTTAGTTCAGTTTCTCACCCCTCACCACTTGTAATGAACAAAAAATGGCTTGCTTGTTCTACTGTAATCAGTCATGAGGGACAACAAGGTGCTATACAGGCCGAGTCTATTCCTAATAGGCACACTACAGTGTTGCCTAGAGACCACATACTGCATTACCTCATCCTGCATTAGCATGCACTGCTGAGTCACGAAGAGGACCCATTGATGCATGTTAAAAGCGGGCATGCAGCAGGGCAGATGGGGGATTATGTTAAGATATCAGAAAAGCAGGCCCACTTGAAACATCATTAGCCACTGCGTAATCACAGTGAAAGGTACTGCTTTGCTGCAATGAAAATAGCGAGCAGATGTCACTGAATACAAGCCTCTCATTCAACTCTACTCAGCTTCCCTTTTATTTCTCACGCTCACAATATGTATAAACTCTTCTATAAGAAAAAAAAAATGGCATGCTGGTCTCTTAATGGGAATATTCTGTATTGATCAGTGGTCAAATACTGTTATTGCATCAGAGTGGTGAAGGTTGTTGGCCCAGAAACCTGGGTTTACAATCTGTGTGCTTAAAAAAACCTTGGCATTTATCACTGCACCCAAGCGCTCTGACACAACCCAGACAGCAGAGAACATGGCAAGGCTACACCTGCTGTTGCTCATCTCTAACTGAAAAAGCCTGGGTGATCCGGGACAGGGAGCATGACGACAAGGGAAAGGGTGCAGCTTAACTTGGAAAATGGAACATGTAGTGCTCTGCAGTCAGTCACCAAGGTGAACCAAATGTACAGGCACCCTAGGGTTGGACTAGGGTTACCAAAATATGGACTATGAACAATTCTGCATACATTTAAAAACTTTTTATTATAACCAATTTATTTATTAGCTACATTCACAGTACATTACGCAGTATTGATATGCAGCAGTTTTGGTAAATTTTGAGGATTTTCTTTTGGCATTAGAGATGTTATTGACAGGCTAGGAGGCCTTTTCCAACAAGACTAAGGAAGGAACTGACTCAAAGGATAGCATAGCTAACAACTATAAAAGGGAGACAGAGGAGCTGAATCATTGGCATGATTTGCAATCGGTCTTGAAACCCAGGATGGAGGAAATTCAGTGTATTGTATGTCTGTGTGCTGGTCCACTATGGAACGGACTTAATATGCCCTGCTGAGCGTGCCACAGTGAACATGCTGCGCAGCCTTGGAGCTACATTAAACAAGCAGTGTTCCAAAAGTAGGTGTATGAGTCACTGGCAGCCAGCTAGTGCAGCAGAAGATAGTGTCGGGCTTCCTCTATGCAGCCTTCAGCAGCGCAAATGAAAAAGACAGAGAGAGGGAGGGTGAGCAAAAAGGAAAAAAAAAGACCAATGAATAACATTCGTGACCTCCGGTCCAAGCAGCCTGCCTGCAAGCACATGTATGCATGCGTACACAAGAATGCAAGCATGCATGCACACGGGAGGTGAATGCAGAGCAGCGTGGCATTCAACATGGTGGGGTAGGGAATGACCGGAATTTGCCAGCGGGGAAACCTTTGGTAAGAGACATCAGCTGTGAAACTGACATCAGTGAAACTACCATGGGACTGCCCGCACACAAAAGAAATGCCAAGGCAGAAAGAGAATGTGTGACTCCATGTGTGAATGCAAGAGGGGTACAGGGAGGAAGCAATGAGTAACAGAAGACACATAGAAAATGTTGGAAGGTGGGTAAAATGAAAGAGTTGGAAGTATTTAGCACAAAAATGGCTATGGTATATCCTGGCTCCTCTGTGGGGAGACACACAGATAAACAGACAGAGACTTAAATAGAACAATTAGACAGTCTATTGCAGCTCTCAAAGAAATTACAAGGACCTTTGACATGTATGCATGCCTTTTTATTGTGAAAAACTTGACTTCACTGCAAGTGTAAATGTGCACTAATTGAAAGCCATAGAAATGTAGACAACAAACCCGCCCCATTTTTCCAGACACAAGGACGCTCAGCTCCATTAACCACCAGACAACTTAGAAGCGCAGAAGCTACAATTTAAATTGCCCATCACAATCTTGCCACTGGCATCTTCACCATGGAATAGCTACAATCCTTCATGGCTTCAGTAACCTAAACGTTTTTTATCCTCCCAATTTTTTGTATCTTCCCGAATGGCTTGTGCTTGTTGAGTGGAACAGGGCAGGACAGTGCATTCCTCTTGAGCACTCAAATGCATAGACAGACCTCTGAAGTAAAATCTTAATTGAACTTATACAAGTAAGTTCAATTCACAACCAATTAAGGAAAGGTATCTTTGGAGGGGTGGGAGGATCATAAGAAGTTTCATTTCTGTTCACATACAAGTTGCAAAATGTTTGGTTCCCCGATACTGACATACGCAGCCCTACTATTGATTACTTATGCTCTCCGGGGTTTGAACCCCTAATTCCTAGGAATGGAGGTTCATAATAGGCTTATTAACAAGAGACTAGACAAGTGAACCTTTAAAATAGACAACAGTTATCACTTCTTTGTTAAGGAGTGTAGTAGATATTAGATCTAGGGGACAAATGGAGGATTTCATTTATATATATATAAATATATAATATCCAAAGTGATAATAGTATCACCCATGTGGAAAGTGTTGGCTGATATAAGTTAAAATAAAAGAAACAGTGAAAACATGTTTAGGTAATGCCATCTGATTTTTGCTTTTCTACAGAAATCTGATAGAAAACTTCTGGTAAAGGACTGTAAAAAGGGTCTGAATATGAGGGACTATTTGTCCATCTGAGGAGTGACCGGATCGTCTGGGTGATGATATCAGCGTTTCATCCACACACATAACGACTTTCTTCAAATCGCCGTCATAAATCTTGAGACAGGAGCTACAACAACACCTTTCAGCTTTCTGCCTTCTAAGGCCGTGTCTAAATGTGGGAGTGCAGATTTGTCAGATTATTTAATTAAGAGACCCTTATCTGACTGAACACAAACATTTGTTTCTATAAGTCTGATGAATCATTGGTAAAGTATGTGGCCAGCCTCCGTAATCTTTGCAAATGTCAATGCCTCATTACCCACCAAGTTGCCTAATTAACTTTTTCCTGTGCTGAACACTGATAAAGGGTGGCAGAACAGATGATAAAAATTGTTCTTCTCATCCAATCTCTGGCCCCAAGCCTGCTGACTTGGGACTGTTGCAGTAAAATCTTGGCAGTGGCAGGGTGCCACTCTAGACAATGGCAGCGCAAATTTCACCGAGGTGCTGCAGAGGAACGCTCCATCACCACACCTGGAGCCAGGATTAAAGATGAGCTCATAGTCTGGTCAAGGGCAACACTTAGCCTTTTTCGCTAACTCGTGGCCATCTAATCTACAGGCAAATAGCTAGTTGTCAGAGCAGATGGGACTGTGTTCTGGAGCAGTGGTTGTTAAGAGTTGATGGAAACTGTTCAACTCACCTGAAGGCTCTCATCCTCCTTCACCAGCTCCTTCTGGGGGAACAGGTCCTTGGCCTTGATGTACTCCAGACTGGGAGGCCCCTCTTCACCCTGTCAGACACAGACACAACACAGAGGTGGTCAGATAATTCCCTATGCCATCAGGTCCACAGAACAGAATAACACAGCTCATAACCTAGGCTACAGTACATCTTACAAAATATATGGCTTCTAGAAAAAAAAGAAACAGGACAAGCACACAATGGACAAATGTACAGCCAGTTTAATCATTGCAATGTCAAAATGCTGCCAATGCTAAACGCCGACTAAGTACGCCCAGTTTTCTAGAGTGTTCCTGAATTGAGCATTGATCAGTGTGGTTTGCATCTGATGTAAGATACAAGCCAGCTGGCATTTCACAATCTCAGCGAGCATACTCACAGGCTAGGGGATTAAACATTGACCAGGAGAGATCTAAAACTCACCTCACATAGGAGGCACAAGACCTTGCCTTAGGTAATAATAGCAGTTTACCCAATACAATTAACATTGCTGCTGTAGCAGGAGTGCAGCTATTGCATTTTGAGATCCTGGCCATCAGTTATTACGTCAAGATGTAGGCCTACTTGGCACCTAATGCCAAGAGTTACAGCCTTGGACACATAGTGCCACAGTCTTGAGCAATCAAAGATATTGTGGCTCTGGAAATATTTCACACCGTTGACTTTTTTTGCATGTTTTTGTTGTGCTACAAAAAAAGATTTATTGTGATTTACTTTTTTTGGGCTGATATATATGCAACTGATACGCAGTGATATTTACTTATAATAATTCTCTACTGTGGCCATTTCTGTTACCAATAAGTCACTAATTTTTTTCAACATAAATAATGGGCATGTATACTAATTTGCAATGTAACCATGTTAAATTTCTGAGAAAGCTGATCAGTAAAGCATAATTAGTGCACACATCCCATAATGGATGGTTTGCTGAAATAGGGCCATCACACCTCAAGAAGCACTAACATGAAGAGAGAAACAGAGGGGGAAATAACCCCTGTCATTTTCGCTCCAGGTGCCCAAGTGCCCCTTGTAGACAGAGGAAAATGTTTCATCAGGTCATACAATCATCTGGGAAGAAAAGAAGGGCATTTCCCTGCTTTACCTTTGCCAAGATGTTTCCCTTGGGGAGTTTTCCCCCTCAGTAGACACTATTCTTCAATTCACTACCCTCAGATACTCTTACACTGTTACAGATCAATGAATGATGTTCAATGCATTCCAGATCAAACAACAAAATTTTAACAGTGTTAAAGCATTTTAGGTGGACCTTTAAAATCAGCATTACCAAAATAAGAGCCCTCGGAGAAATGCAATAAAATTCAAATCAACTGCACTTTATAGGCCTACAAACATGTAAAACATGGTGACTAACAAGGTACAAACAGGATGTGGCAGAACCCAGTGATTAGAAACTGTAAAACACATGGTTGAAGGGCTATCTGTGGAGTGCAAGGTCCCCTATCAGCTCTCATCTACCGTTTTCCTCCACTACAGTAACTTGGTTAAAAGCAGGAGGTGCTCGTCCCTTTCTTCCACCAGTTCACTCTCCATCCCGGTGGTCTCAGCAGCAGGTGGCCAGCTCTCTCCCTCCATCCATCACTGTCTCCACTCAAGACTCTCTGGGGATGAGGGGACCTTGCACTCCACAGATAGCCCTTCAACCATGTGTTCCTTTTCACAGGAAACACAACTGGAAAAGCTGAATTTGTGTTTGAAAAAAGTAAGTGGGAAGTAAACATAGAATTATTGGGAAGTGATGGAAGAAATGTGAGTGTATCAATCCTTGTGCAAAGTACAAAGATATGCAAAGTTGTGGCAGCCAGGGTACTGCTCTGCCATTGATGGTTAATGATGTGTACTCTGTTTTGATTATCTAGTGGGGTGATCTAATAAGTTCAAATTCAACAAAAGGTAAATCTGGGTACTTTCCTGGAACTGAACCAGCCTACACAACATTAAAAGCCATGGTGGGAAACCCCCTGATGGCTGATCATACAGACCTCCTACCATGTGAGTAGTCATTACATCTGTCATCCTCAGGTCTCAGCCAGTGATTAAGCCACACAACAAGCACACCACCCATTGGCCTGGCCGATAACAGATGGAGACAGCGTGCCAGCAATGATAGCCCCGCCTCTCAAAATCACCAAACTTGTCACCCGTTTGATCTCAAAAGCATAGAGAGCCGAGGGATATGGTAGCCAAAGCACTAGATGACTCCTGTGAGAATGAAATGAAAGATTAAAAAACAGTCCCAATCTTTGGACTCGGCATTAAAGAAACAGTTTATTGCTGACAGTTCAATCCCTGACTTCTCACAGTCGTGACCCACACAGCTTTGGAAACAGGAGGTAACTTCAGGTATTCAAGAATGAGTCAGTGACTATTCATTATTATATAAGCAAATTCACCATCTTAAAACACACATTCTAAGAAAATGTTGACATACTAATAGCTTCACATGTCCCATCTGAGTATTGCAATCAAACCAAACAAGAACATAAGCAGTCTCTCGTACCTGTGGAAAAGGAATACAAGTCTGACAATGTAATTGACCAAGATGTAGAGGACAGGTGTAAATATCATAGGGATCTCTGGATGAAGAATGTCTTGTGTCGTGCTTATAATAGAAGCTTTGTAGGGGTATGGGAGGTCTGTGTAAGAGAGATTAATGGGATTAGTCACTACATAAGGCTGGGCTACTTGCTACTTCTACATCATAAATCCTAATAAGAGGCAGTGCTGGGGGGTGGGCGTCACGGCTGCGTCATACTGAGAAGATGTCAACATTCCTTATTTGATTCACCATCATACTTACTATCTGGTATACTATGGACTCCACTTCCTCCAAATGATAACATAATGTCCATGCCAATGCTGTGTTTCCATTGCTCATGGTGAAGGTGAGGTGAAGGCTACTTTCTAATGTAAGCAGCTAAACTAGTGACTGTGGAGGATGTGGAATGTGGTGGCAGAAATAAATATTTCAACTGACCTTGAGCATGAACAACAAGCCCCCCAGCATCCCACAAGATGTCCTTGAGACATACTGCATTTGAACCTCAAATTGTGCTTCATTTCCAAGAGGGTGCTACAAGATAGACTAAAAGCCTCTATCTCAGATTGGCAAACTTGTCTGAACTCGTCCAAATCCCTTTGCAGTGCAATCCCGCTAATCTCTTGACCTTTGACCCGAGTCAGCCTTCAGCATGTGCTGAATGATGAGGCAGCTGTACATCATCAATTTCTCTACTTTCTACTGGGCCATCAGTCAGAGGTGACCTGCAAGGGTCAGGTCATTTCAGGTAGATCACAAACACTGTTGCCAGGCAGTCTGAACACCAACCTGACATCCAGGCACTCATTTGCTATACTTGGGGAATAAGGTTTGCCAGGATGTGCGAGACCGAAGCTATAAATTACTGGCAGAAGTATCGTATAGAGCCGGTCAATAGAGAGGAGCATGTATTCAATTTTTTACACACACAAATACACACACACACACACACACACACACACACACACACACAGACACAGCTGCAAGGTCAATAATCCATCAACGCCCTTGGTTCCCATTTTTCTTTGTCCTGCACTACTTGGTTGGTAGATGACTTGGCACCAATTGCTCAAAGCTTTCATAAAGCAACCATGACGTTGCACTCCTCTGAGAGGTCTGCTGGAACAGAGTGTACCGTAGGGGGGAAAATGACTGAACTAGTCTAGATGTTAAAACTGGATGGAGATGGAGTCACACACAGACAGGTGGAGGCTGATGCTTTGCTGCTAAATGTATTGAACTTTGGAACGAGAAGACTGCAGTTTAAAATGGTTTCATCTGGAAGGGCCTTAACTTAGCAACACGGAAAGCTAAAGAGACAAAAAGGAAAAGAAAATGGCAGGGGGAATAAAATATAGATTGAGCTGGGCTTGTGGGCAGAGTACAGGCATGGCATCAGCGAAGCAACGCTAGGAGGACTCTTAGCAAGTGGCAGGCAACCTGTAATGACATTATAATGGTTTCAGCTACACCAGTCCCTTTACACGATCAACACAGAATCAAGACAGGACACAAAACTCTGTCATTAGATGTGTAAATGTACAGTACCAGTGAGGCACTTTGTTTGTTTCTCTTCTTCTTGATCCATTGCATGCCGTCCAAAACCAGACACAATCAGCTTAGAGCAGATTAAAGAAAAAGAAAAACGCTCTCACTTCCAACTGAGCCAGAAAGATGGAGAACAGCATGTCCTGTGCCAGACACACTTTTGCTTCGTCACTGCTGAGAGCCTGCACACCCTCCCCCCACCTTTGTCCAACAAGCAATCAAAATGCTGGCTCTGATGGACGTGCGCACACGTACACACACGCACACACACGCCTACCTACATTCCTCAAATATTTATTTCAGCGCTGACAGCCAGTAAAATCTCTTGTTAACATAAATTTCCACATGGGTGATACTATTATCAACTGACTGGACTTGTCTGACATGGCAAAGTTAATACTGTACAGCTGGAGATGAAAAGTGGGCGGGCTCATTTTTAATTTGGTAAAGCAACGTTCTGATCCTTTTGTGTGTGCGTGTGTGTGAGACCCTCTTCCAGGGATTACTGCATGCATGTATGGAAAATGGAAAAGGTAGCTGAAGGACAGGCAGTAGGACAACACAAAGGTACATGAGGAGAGGAGCTGAAACAGACACTGGCACAGTCTTCATGAATAGAAGTCTGGTTGCCATGGATACAATAACCTCCTTACAAAAGACGGAGAGTCTCTTCCTCGATATTGCCATTGGAAACAATGTACTGTCCTTACTCACAAGACTATTTACTCAGTGTGACTGTGGCTTTGTTTTAGAGTTGTCCAGATTAGAAAATCACTACATGACGCAGAGGTGACCTCTTAGACAAGTAAAGGGCATGGCACAATGCTTTCTACTTTAATTTAAAGGGTCTACTAACTTGTGCAGTTTTGCTCATATCCACTGAGGCAGACATAGCTAGGCACATGGTTTGAAATGTGAAGCATGAACCCAAATAAAGTGTCAGGGACGAGCATAAGGACAAGGGCGGAGGGAAACAGAAAGGAAGAGGCAAAGAGCACATTGAAAAGACACGACAGAGTGAGAATCTGCAGAGACACTCGCCGATAAAGTCGGGATGAGTGACATGGATAAAACTGATTTCATGATAAGCACAATCATTTTTTCCACTATCAATATATAATGACGTCTGCTAACATATGTGAAATAACATGTTCAATATTCAAGCAGATGTTCATCGCACTGAACTATGTGTTAATATGAAGTACGATAAAACTCTTAATTTTCCCTAATTTGTTTCAGATCTCATTTCATGAAAGATTTTATTAGTGTTATCAGTTTTATCAATAATTTAGAATGGAAAGACGATCAATGGAAATATTGAGTTTTTGCTCAGTCCTAGAATAAAGAGAAAGAGAGAGCTTTCACCAAAGAGTAATCGAGATGAGGCTGTTTCTTCCCTGGAAGCTAAGCTGGCCATTGCAGTCAAACTAATGGGTCCAGATCGGAGATGGCAGAGTGTGATGAATCCTTCCACGTTAATATTTCATAGAAGACCATGTAATAAACGATCAGTCCCTTTTTAGTTTTAGGACTGAGCCGTACTCCAAGTGTTTTCTATAAGCAAAGAGCTTATATCTATTGAATACAAAGATGCAGTAATACTCTGTTATACACTGAGCAGTGAATATGTCTTTCTCTGTAGATATGTTTGAAGTAACTGTTGCTCCCTTGGGGCCAATGGATTAACCAGGTTGACCAGGTTAGCATTATACTCAATCGCTGGGCAAGGAGGAGAAAAGACATACAAACTAGCAAGGTAAATGTTTCAACGAGAACACAAACCAAGCGGATGGAAGGAAGGAAGCTAGCCTATATCTTAGCGGAGGGTGAGTAAACTCAAAGAGAGTAAAGTGAAAGAGTTTGAGCCCCCGAAACTGAGAAATAAAACCTAAGTGCCAGCTCAGTCAATCCTTAGTCCTAGTTCAAGTATGTTTCTCTTCAGTGAGAGGAAAAAGCTAGTGTGATCATCTATTTGTCATCTTGTTGCCCTCAGTCCTCTATCAGGGGATGCACCAATGGCATAACTCATTGCCTTTACCTTAGCATACATACTGCCAGGTTCTTGGGTGCTGTCCTCCCTTGGCACCAGGCAGGGTAGCATAACCCAATATCACAGCAA